>JAVQJD010072926.1:0-10493 GCA_036023655.1 Nannoperca australis | reverse complement strand
GAGAGAGAGAGAGAGAGAGAGAGAGAGATCTTCACAATCACTGGTTCTATACAGGAAAAACCACAAACTTTCCGGACAAAATCACAGTAACTCAATTCCACAAAACTCCTGGTAAAGAGCAGATAAAGTTTAAAAGTGTCAGATCGATGGTGAAGCCCTTTTCATCATGTCACAGCACAGGCAACTCTTATGGCCCAGAGTTCTTCCTGTTCAAAGTCCCAGCTGTCACCAAATACACAAAGAACTATTTAGCAGCCAGCCCTTCAAGTAGCATCACAGTTTAGCATCAGCATGACACTGCCGGGATCTGTGACAGCACGCAAACTGATCTATCCATAAATAATAAATACGTTTGGTTTTCACCTACCTCTTTCTAAAATGTCTGCCTGGCCCCCTTGGAAACCGTCAGGCAAACTTTCGGCTGAAGCCCCCAGACATCTGTATCACATCACATGAGTAATTAACGCACTATCAAAGCCGCATCGTATCCCACTTGGTTTGAGCAATGCACCCGTCTGCTCTGAGGTGCCTTCACATTATGGCTCAGAGTTTCCTGTGGAGAGTTTGCAGTACGTCTGAGTGTGTGTTTGTGTGTATGTGAAGTAGTGTGTATCTCTGCATGTGTGTGTATGTGTATGTCAGAGCACCAGTGAGACACTTTGACTGGGTGGGATAGTAAATCTTCACCTCCCTTTGGTAACAGACTGGGCCCCCTTTGGAAACATCCCCCACCACCCACCCCCTCACACACACACACACGCACACTACCCCCTATCCTCTTCCTCAGAGGCACCGCCTGACACCGACAGTCATCTCCAAGGCACAGTAGCACACACACACACACAAATACACTGGCATCTGGGATCCTGACGCCCCTCCAATCTGGCCCTTTCCTTAAATCCTTCCTACCTTCTCTTTCAATCCCTCTCTGACTCACATTATGTCTTGTATACATTACATGCAATTGTTTCCTCAAGAGAGGCAGCAGAGATTAGATGGGAGTGAGGAAGGCACAAGGAAGTCAGTGTCCATGTTGTGATGTTATGTTTCCCTCATCTGCGAGACGGCAAACAGCGACGGGAAGTGGGAGCTAACCATCAGCCTGCCTTTACTTTTACAGACTAACTGCTTTGTGGGTGGCCAAACCACATCACACTTTCTTACTCATGCTAAACGTGGACTTAAGGTTCTAAAGCTTGTTCTAAAGTTTAAAGTTCTAAAGAGTTGTACTAAAGCTTTATATCAGCTGAAAAATGTGGATAATCACAGTGTGGTCAATTACAAAGTGGGGGGAAAATGCTTAACTCTAGATGAGCGTTCCCTAAATTACAAAATTTTAAAACCGTATAAAATTCATTAAATTATTTTTTCTTGTATGCAAAAGTAAAAACACCCACATACAAACAAAAAACAAACAAACAGACAGTGCTCTGTGAGATGACAAAATGCCTGGCTGAGAGAAGAAGACAGTTCAATGTCAGGAGAGAAGAGTGCTTCTACATCAGTGTCCATTATGGATTCTAAAATGGACCATTTATCATGATGTGCACTGAGAGCAGGAAGAGGGCTATCAAAGTCACCACAACCTGTATTTCCCGCTGTCAAAGAGCTGACACAGCAACAACTAACAACAACTAAGATACCACTCAATAAAAAAATGTATATGTTGCCTGGCAGAATTCAGGACATATTTGTTAAAAATGGCCAATTCTCCACTGAATACCTTAAACAAACTAATAGATAACTTTGTGTAAACACGACATAGTCTATTGAAAATAAGTCGGTGATTTTATTTAGATTTTACACCAAAAATAACTAAAACCTTCATAAATTTCAAATTAACCTTTCTAACTGGGTACATTCACAAGGACCTTACATTTTCAGTTATTTTTATTTAAAGGGGTACACTTGTGTGACTATTTCCGGACATCTCAAGTATATCTGTAAATGCTGACTATAGAACATACATAGCTATGGACGTAAATGTAATATTTTAACCTGTGTTATTTTTTATTCATGAGAATATTATACTATCTATATCAAAGTAATGAAAATAGGTAGCATTAATAAGTAGTACAGAGAAGATGTATGTACCAGAAACAGAAATGCATCTTCAACTGAGAACCCTATTTGATGAAAGAAGGAGAAATCTGGGTGAAGCTGGGAAAGTAATCATACACACACATACACACACACACTCAGACTGACTGTTTGCCTGAGACCTTCAGTGTCAAAGGCCGATGAATGAATATCCTCTGAGATAGATCCAATGTGTGTTTCCAGTTACAACATGCGGAGTTAAAAAATGTCGTCACTTCTAGAATCGATGTATATCATGAATTGAATACATATATAAAACACTTATCTAAAACCTTTCCCATTGAACACTGCCATGCCTCTAAACTACTTGTATGCTTCCTCCCAGAACATATAGAAAGTGTTCATGGTTGATTTGCAGGTACTTTTTCTACAGTCAAGTGTGACTTAATTGGGTAATGCCAATATTTACAGCCATTTAAAATTAAAGGGATCGTGTTTTCTTTAATTGTAGTCATGAATTTATCATGGCTTCTGAATTAGTTATGGTCATCAGTGACGAATATTTAATTTATTGGAACGTGATTTGCTGACGGCATCTGATTTCTTACCCTTTTTTTTTTTTTTTCGAAGTCCCTTGGTTGTTGGCAGCTTCTATGACATTTTAACTTTTGAGGGGGTAGTAGAGTCTTTGTTAGTAAAGCCATTAATATATAAATGATGAAACCTTTACCTGCTCCCAGTTGCTTTGGCTTTCATGTTGTTGTTGTGTTGTTGTTTGGATCTTAATCAGGTATTAATGCCATTCCGTCTGAACTCAAAGATGGCAGGCTGCCTGGTAATTCATATGCTTGTTCTCTGATGGCATCTGTCGAAGTGTGCTCTCTGCATATTGGTACATACCCTATGGGAAATTTCAATCCAGCCCCAGACTGAGTGGGATGTAAGCAATTTCTTAACTGGGACACTTGCGCGAAAACAGAAAGAACAGAGCGGGAGAGATGCAGGGGGAGAGAGAGAGAGGAAGAGAATAGGTTTGAGGCCAATTCTACTGTGACAAGCAGTGACAGAGTGAAGAGGGTTCAGTGTACCGCCTGGCTTTATTAATTTGGGACATATGGTTCACACAAACAAAAAGTTACTGCATGCGTGAAAATGTGATTCTAGGAGTTTTCTTAATAGCCTGATTAGTTCTAGCACCTGACTTCATCTGAAATTAATCAATATAATAACATTAACAGACTATTCTAATTAGAGGGAGGGAAGATTTGTCAAAGCGGTGATGATGACATCTGACAAAAAGAGCCTGTGGAGAAGTCTGTGTTGGCTGTTGTAAAGTTCCTGCAACTTTCTTCACAATGGCTTTGAGCTATCTGAAGGTGTATGGTTAATGGTAACTGACAGGGGGTTATCTTTTGTACAACTTTACCATGATAAGTCAGCAGAAACAGCTAATTCGGGGCTCTTAGCTAATTATCTTTGGGACTGTTTTTCTTTCTCAAGATCAGAAGTCCAAAAATATAGAGCAATATAGATCAAAAATGAACACTCAAAATAGTTTGCAGACATAAGTTTTCCTGTCCTTTCTCATCTTGTAAGAGATCTAAGTTTTGAGTTACAACAAAAGGTCAACTATCCATCCATCCATGGTCTATATCCATCTTTCCTTAGAGGGTCGCGGTTGTTCCAATCCAATAAAGGAAAAAAAAGCCCAAAGAATATCTTAGAGTAATGTCTGAGTGCCAGTGTGTCTTTGCTGCGTCATATCTCAGAACAAAATTCCAACCAGAGACCGCCTTACAATTCCCAAACTCAACCACTTCCAAAGGATGACTCATATGGATGGCATCAAGAGAGCAGGTGAGACGCCTGGGGGAATGTAGTTGCCAGTTTGAACATCATTGTGTTGAATAAAAGGGACATCTGTAGGAGATTAACAAAAAATGCAGTAATGTGGGATCTTTCATTTGTTAACTTTTGTTAAATTATGATGCAGATTTTGTATTTTGTGCCATGCATAGAGTCAGTTTCACTAGTAAGCAACATTATGGTTCATTTCAGGAAAAACTGATTTTTCTTTTGCTCTGTAATGGTGGTATTGCATGACACATGTACCAAAGAAGAAGAAGAAACGTTTGGGCAATTACTGAGCCTTGAGGTTGCTTACAAATATTAATTAATTAATTAATAAAAAATTGAAATATAGGAATTATGCTTTTACGCTTGTTGGGAAATGATGCCTTCTAGATTCTCTGGAGTCTCTTTGTGGGTGCAATAACAATATTTGTAGACAGTATTGTCCAGGAGCAGTGAGCATAAAGGTAATAGTGTAATTAGTTGTGGCTAGGGGCACTTGGATTCTAATTGATCTTAACCAGAACATCATTTTAAACTGTGATAAAAGTTCATTACATTTGTAGATTATAGCCAACCGTTAAACAGCCCACCTCGACACAATTATTTTTAATTAGCCCCACCATTTTACTCAGCTATAGCCAGCTGTACCAAGCTAACTGTGTATAAAATTTCAAAACGCAACCTTTTGCACTGCTGATTAATGTTTAATGATGAGTTGAATAATGACCCAAATTCTTTGCAGGAATCAACCACAGAAATCTTGCTAATGCAAACACGTATCAACTGTAAAGTGACAATCATTCAGGAGGATAATGATCATTAAAACAATTTCTACTGAGCCAAATCTGTGTGATTTATCCTGCAAATACGATCAGTTGCGATTCCTTTTCAAAACTGTTGCTGTTATGTACAGACCTAATGCTTGCTTTTACATGCTAAACACATAGCTCTCGGATGACAGGGTAACTGATTGTGAAGTCTTTGACATGGCACTTACAGCCAGACACATTCCTGCTTACAATCTGGCTCTTGTCAGACAGAACCTAACCGCACTGATAAACACAAGAGTCTAAGCCCATCGCACTTTGCTTCTCCCTATCAGAAAGCCCATGAGTGCATGCTCAAAATGTCTGGGACATAATTATAACTCCATGTCTGTCAGACTGTTTCGGATAAAATCCAGCTTTTAGGCTTTTTGTGCTATGGTATTTTTTAAAACAGATATCTCGGATTATATTCTGTATAAACTATTAATTAGTGTGAAGATGTGTGTTGTGTTGTAAGTCTACCCAAAATAAAAACTACCACTGAAGCTGTAATCAACATTTAGCTAATTTTACTTCAGTTAGGTTACGTTTGAAAGACATCTGTGGACAATTTGAACATTGCATGCTACTTGTAAACACAGCTGTGAAAACCAAGTGGCCAAAACTGAAGATAACAAACCTCAGTCAGGAAAGACTGATGGGGTTTCCTTGTTGAACTTCCAGATGTTGCTCACATCAAGTTTGTTACATGATGAAAATCTGATATGACACACTTGTTTGAATGTATTTCACCTTACAACTGCATCCATCTGCTTTTTTAGGAAACAATTTTGGCAGAAAAGAAAGCGCTGTAGAGAATTAACATGAATGTTGGATGATATGGCTGCTGATATGAACTGCTTTTAGCTACAGGTGACTGAGAGATTCACAAAAGGCTTTCTTGTACATCACTGGCTACAATGTTAACATGTGTGTGGTATGTGATGGCAGTCTGTCAAGAGGTGCCCTCCTGCCCGCCAACCCTCTGCATGCTTTCCTCCAAATCTGCTCCCACCTGTCCATCATATCCAGTTGCTATTTTAATTGGACCAACCTCCCTCCTCCCTCCTCCCTCCTCTCTCTAGAGCACTTAATCCCTCCACTTATTTCCCTTGATTGCTTGCAGTGTTTATTTTTCTGCTTTGATGCTGGGCATTTGGCCCATTTGTATTCCTCTCTTAGACTGTCTTATGAAACTGCTGAATACAATACTTTTTATTCATATGAATACTTAACATTTATAAAAGATAATGAACTGAGATTTGTGTGGAAAACTCAAGGTTTTGATCTGGTGCAAACCATTTCAACATAAAAGAGAAAATGAACCAATGGGGCCTCACTTAGAACACCATTTAGTTTGGCTTCAGACCTGGCAAATACGGGAAGCTTCTGTAAAGGAGGACCTCAAATAATTGACTTAACTGACATTGGTGTGGCTCATTGTGACACTGACTTTTTTGGAATACCAGTCAAAAATATTTTGGCTGAAGATCTTCCATATGAAAGCCAATGACATGCAATGATGAGCTAAAAGTTACTGTCAGAAATAGTGCCACTAGTCCTGCCATACACAAGGGTAATCACATTTTAATCATGTTTTTTGTTGTAATGGGTTAATAATAGTTAGGGTTATTCTAGCAAAGTCTATTTTGCACACACAACTGAAAGCTATACTGTATGTTTTTGGCAAAGAAGCTCATTGAATTTTTTTGTAATTTGCACAATTCTTTTTTTTCCTCATACCATGTACAATACATTTAAAAGATATAAAAGATAAGGCTTTTATTTTTCTAATTGTTAACAATCCCCATGAAAGTACCAAAACGATCAAGGAATTGATCGTAAGTACTGTGTGTGCACTCAAAGCTACTCTGTGCTATAAGGCTTCTTTGTTGTCCCAAAACTATAAAAAAAAGAATAAAAAAATGCACCAATAAGCCACACTGTTGCACTGGGTGACTTATTCCTTCATTACAATGAACATGGGCACTGTAATTTATTTTGCGTTGATCCCACATACAACATCTTGCTGCTGTAAATACTCACTAGAGCACCACATGTGTATTAATCCACAACTGAAAATAGTCCTTATTTGTTATTTATTAACTTCTGTTTGAGTAATATTTGCTAAAAACCACAGTGCCCAACTGTTTAATGAAATTACAGAGCAAACTATTACCTATTACCAGATTTATGACAGAAAGAACCAATGAACTTGAGCACCACAAACATTACATTACATTTAGGCATTTAGCAGACGCTTTTATCCAAAGCGACTTCCAAATAAGAGCTTTACATAAAGTGCATAGAACCATGATCGAAAAGACAGACATCAGATTGCCTTCATAGATGGACTAAGATGTTGACTGAATGATTTAACAATGAAACAAATACAGAATAATGCCAGCTGAATCCTTTAAGACTGATCAACTGTGGCACAGATAACCCATATGCATGGCGGTTTTCTTGATGAAAACACCAGACATGAACACACAGACTGTGCTGTGATGATAAACAGTGTTTCTAAATGTATATTGACATCTCATGTCAGCACGTCATCAAAGAACTGCTGTGTTGCAGACTGTGTTTATCTCATGAGACCTTCACGCATGATACATTACCTTTCGTGGTTTTATTTTGTTTATCCTCTATGTTGATTAACAGACCACAAGGATTGTCTGGCCTCATCTGGCCCTTCATACTGTATGACCTCCTTCTGAGTTTTTCTCCTCCAGCAGACTGGGCAGCAACTCCCCTGACCTTATAGTTATCCCTTGTGTTTATGAGTAAGAGACTAAAAGAAGGGGTTTGTCAAAGGTTAGAGGGGCGAAGACTGACACCATCTGTCAGTGATTATGTCTCTGATGACAGGCTGAGATGTGATGTGCCTTGAATGTGTATTTGTGTGTTTTTATGGTCTGTGTGTGCAGAACATCTTGTAATGTTGGTTTTTATTCTGATTATTAATAAAGGCCTGTTCTGAAAGAATCATCATGCAATCATTTACCCACAAGGATTTAAATAAAGAGACAATTACAATTTTCTTAATGCTGCACAGTTTAATGAGTTAGCATTAGGCTTAAAAACAATTCAACCAATAATGCTAAAGAAACGATAATACCTTTGTTGGGCTCACATGTTAAAATATATGGATAATCAAACTGATGAGCTGTGATTGCTATGATTCGTGGGATATGCATATCTAAGCACCACTCAGATCAACTAGCCCCAAGCACTTAACTGACCTATGACCTGTATAATGGGACCCTAGTTTGGCCCTTAGGGTCAAATGATACTTAGAGGCCCACCTGTGTAGTCAATTAAAACAGAAAGCTTGTTTTCAAACTGAAACACAACATTGAAAAGATTATTTTAACATGCAGCCGTGACTGATGGAAAAATCTGAGCTAATTGTTATATATTTATATGACTCAGTGATAATACTTTACAATTTGGCATACTTTTAAATGCTTAAATTTTTTGTCAGTTATTGTACCATTGATAATGCTTTGCAATAAGTGGTTATAATGCATACATAAATAAAAAAAGTTCCATTGCCAGTTTGTGAGCTCACAGCTGAATGAAAGCCTCCTTGCCTGCAAAGCATCAAGTTTCACTAAACTTGAAACGTAAGTATTTTTGACTTACCAACATTACTGCAAACCTTATGGCTTTTTGTAAAAGATTGTGGGTTAGAACATCATTTATAATTGGTTGTATGTGTATGAAGTTACAGTAAACCATCAAGACTACAGTTGTAAACAGTAATACATCATTAGGAAATGATCTGATTTTCTCTGTATGGTGTCATTTTAAAGGAATTTTTTTTTGGGGGGGTTACTTGGAGCAGTGTAAACAGTAAACCCAACATTGACTGAACAAAGTTGTGTTTATGTTTGCTAATTAAACATCCAGCAGACATAGAGCAACATTAGCATTTATTGTTGCGTTTCTATCCACTAAACAAATGTAAGTCCAATATTTACTTAGTTTTAGCTCTGCTTTGGCCTTTCCCAACTACTTTAGCTTACTATGTGCAACCCCTCTTCAGGGACACTGGAAGTGATTCACAGTTGGGGGTGCTGAGAGAAAATGTATATAATGACGTCATATTAAATGCTGCACAAAACCCATGGTTTTTGTTTTCATTTTACTGGCCAACAGCATTTTACACCAGTTTTACAATGTTTTATGCTTTAACAGAAAGCAAACCAACTGTATGTCAAAGCAGCATATCATATTCAGCTATAGACAGTTCACACACGGAATGCAGGTTTATTCCTAATCAGAAGATGATTTATTATTGACTGAGCTACAGCCACGCTATACGGGTGGCAATAACAAGGCACCTGAACTTTGATAACATAATTAATTAACCGCCCTCCAAAACTCCACACTACAGAGATGTCCTTTTGCTCTCATTTGAAGCATGAAGCACTACCGGATCTGTGACAGAATCCAGAAATAAGGTGCCAAACTACATGCTCTTGACTCTGTACATCAGATACACAGAAAATACATTTAAGGTTCGGAAATTAAATCAAATATCATAAAAATAATGTTAAAAAGGGTGAATTTCAACCAAGTAACAATGTTTAATAGACTGCCTAGGCTAAAATGCTACTCTCATAAGCTTTTTATTGATTTATTTAGTAACACAATATGGAAACCCAGCATTGTAACAGCTCATGATTAGGATTGATCTGTGTAGCATTGACCCTAAAATGAATCATCAGGGCGAATTACCAACCTTTTTTAATACATTGCGTATTGTAACAATCTACTAATTTACAAACTTATAATAGCTAGAATCAATAAACCATATGCAACATACTGTGTTTTCTATACACTGTCCTTTTGTGTCCTGTTTTTGTCCCCTAGTATCAGAATTTCTAAGAGTTTGTCCCTTTCTTCTTTACTTATCGCTCATACAATCAATCTCAGTGTAGAAAGAGTACAACTTACCAAGCCTCTCACATTGACTGGTGTTTGTTTCCTGTGCTTGATGATCAAAGCTGAGGAAATGGGCACTGCCAGGCATAACAGGGCAGGGCTACCTTGTAAGTTTATTGCATGTTTGGAGGTACGGGTTATTAACCCATATTCTATGTTGTCTTTGTGGGTGTGTTTCTCTCAGAGATGTTTGTTGAAATAACTGGGCTGATAAAGACTGATGATAGACACGTATACACAGCCTAAACAGAGTTATTATGTGTGAAAGCATACAATATTTTGAAAAAACATATGACCACAAAAATCAAAAACATGTCAAGATAAAAATTAAGTAGACAATGTGTCTACACTCAAATGACTTGCCAAGGGCATAAACTTTGCTCACGTCAAACTAACTACGTGCCAAGAACAGGCTTCCCAAAACTCATGAGCATGTTCTGACATCATCATCACTATCATTTCCTGTGCTTGTTTACACTGAATGTTCTTTCAGGAGACAGGGCTGTTGTTTGTGATACTGTGTTTATCAACGATTTGTGTTAATGGCTAGTGAAAGTGAAATAGACTATTTCATTAGTGAGCCAGCTATAGTTAATTAAGTGTATACACATACAGTATAGTGTATGCACCAAAGTGTGTGTGTGTGTGTGTGTGCGTGTGTGTGTGTCTCTAAATTAGAGAAAGTACAAGAATCAGTGCAAGAATTGGTAGTTGGTGAGTGCTTGCCGCTAATCATACAGTTGTTTACACACTAGTTAGCTGCTAGCTACTGTTACTTAACTGTTTGCTCAATCATGGCTTCTCTCCCTCCTTCTCCTTCTCTCTCTTGCTCAGTGTGTC
>JAVQJD010072925.1:0-42530 GCA_036023655.1 Nannoperca australis | reverse complement strand
TCTCTCTCTCTCTCTCTCTCTCTAATGCATGAATTATTTCACACGACCGTTTGATTCTCTGTGAACGCGTGAAAGCGTCGATCACAGCCGGGGAGAGCAGGTGGCAGCGCTTTGCGTATCACTCTGTCGCCCTCTCCGTCTCTCTCTTCCGCTTCTCACTCCTTTATTTCCCACTCTCTCTCTCTCCGTCACACACACACACACACACACACACACACACACACACACACACTCAACCTGAAGTGCACCTGCTCCTCGACCATAACTTCCCCTGCTTGTTTGTCTGTGTGTCTGTGCCTCTCTCTCTCTCTCTCTCTCTCTCTAACTCTTAATCTCATCAATAATGAAAAACAAGCAGAGGGGTTTGGCCAGGGTGACCAGCCGGTGGCCCCCTGCATTCATGTGGAGGAAATCCACTCCGAACAAAAAGGATAATGTGAGGACAGGGGCAGTGAGGGAAGGACTAAAGGGTAGAGCACGAGGAAGGAGGGAAAGGTGGCATGGAGGGAGGGCTCTTTGTGAAGAGCTCATTAGTGAGTGAGTGTGTGTATATATATGTATGGCTCCCTCCCACACATCCAGACACCATACATACAGGAATCCCTCTGTCTATTCGCTGTCTTTTTTATCTATTTTAGAGTAGGTGACCATGTCTTTCCTCTTCTCTCTCCGTTTCTGCTGGAAAAACCTCTTGGTTGCACCCTCCCTTTACCTTGCCATCCCCTCTAGCTGCCTGCCTCGCATTCCTTTCATCCCTCTCATCCTCCCTCTCTCTCCTGCTCTCACTCTCTATTGGTCTTTTTCCTCTGTTCACACAGCCGGAGGGTAGCATCTAAATTATCTGACACGCGCCTCGCGCTGACTTGAGAACGCGTCTTATATTTCTTTTACGATTACTTTTCTGTCAATCAGCAAATCAATGAATTGTCGCAGCTCTAATCACTACTAACAGCTCCAGAAAGCAAGACGTTTAAGGGTGCAAGGAGTGGCAGATCATTACGGCCGCCGTGCAACTGTTCACGTTAACCCTGTTAAAATGAAAGCGGACAAAACAAAGTTAGAAACAGTTCCCCTTGCACTTTCAGAAGAGGATGAGAAGTAGCCGATTTTGACACGACTCATTAGGAAAATACAACAGTTCCCACCACATGCTGCAGTTTGTCTCCGATCACAGACAGACAGAGGCTGCAATGTGTGCAAAGCGGACATCTTTGTGTGAAAAGCAGCTAAAGTGTAGACGTAGACCAAACCACTGAAGACAAATAGTTATGGGGAGAGTCCATTGAGCCACATTTCGGAGCGCTCCAGTAATGATCAGATTCTGTGTAAAAAAAAAAAAGGAAATCAGAATAATTGCACAAAGGAATCTAAAGCAACGCACGTAAAGGGATTTGTCTCGGCAATTGACATTTTGACAACTTGGAGTACGTGTCAGTCTGTGTGCTTGTGTGTGTCGCTGTCTGTGTCTTGCTTCTGTCTGCTGTGCTGTGATCCCACGCTGCAGTTAATGTTGTGTGAAAGGTGTGGGCTGCGCGAGCTCTGCAGGTTCCTGTGCTAAAGATTTCAGTTTATTGATCAGCCTCTGCCGTCTCGCTCCTTCTTGATCACAATTCTCTTCACCCCTTCCCTTTTCCGTCGTGATTTGCGGCGCCCCTCCCCCGGCCGCTCATTGATCTGACAGCCAACATGGTCTCAGTGCGTTGCCCCAGAGGCATGGTAATGGTTTTAAGCCCGAGTCCCTGCACAGAAAGAGCAGGGAGAGATTGAGACAGAGAATACTGGAAAAAAAAAACTGAGATAGAGAAATGGAGCGAACTTAGTGTAATATTAATGACTCTTAAAGCCTCTGTGCATTCCCCGTCGTTGCTGACGATATTATTCTTTAATAAATCTGCAGTTACGTATTTGCAAAATAAATTCATCAATATTATGCATGTATGTTTTGTGCTGCTGCATTTAAATACTCGAGATTCCTTCGAGAACAATTCTGAAACGGTGTCAACAACACCCCGTTTTTCAGCCATATGGAGAACATAATGTGAATGTGTAATGTGAATGGTTAACATAGCCATAATTTGTGACTGTTGGTGTTTCTTTACCATTTAAATAAAGAACAATACCATTGTTTTGTCTGCAACATTGCTGTTACCCATACCTGCAATAGAGGCAGTCACAGGCTGATCAGCCACTGTTAAGCCATTTGAATGAATGCCATTCCTATGAATCTTATTTTGAAATGTTTTCATCAATGCGCAATCCTCGTGTAAAAAGTCTTTCACACCTTTTTCCAGAGGGCGGGGGGGCTGAAATATTAGGTTTTAAATAGCTGGAGATACGGGGACACAGAACGAGACAGAGGGAGACAGAGGGAGCGGGAGTTCAGACGATTGGAGGAGGCGTGGTGAAAACAAAAAAAAAACCTAAAAGGATACTGCAGCAACGGAACGCACAACAGGCCTCTGAGGGGACTTTACCACCACAGCGAGGAAGAGCTGAGCTCCAGCTATCGACAGCCCGGCCTTCTTTTTGCCTTTAGTCTGCATTTAGCTCTAAAATGGTTTTGGATGATGAATAATCCATCTACCGCTACTTTTCTAAGGCTATTTTCATTTTCATTCAAACACAAAAACATCCTCACTCTGGCAAGATCCATTTGGGAACACAATACTTGAAACTAACTTTCCACCGGACTAAGAATAGAGATGAGGTCGTCCGTGGAGACACCAGAACCTTTAATGTAAATGAATCATGATTTAGATTGAAATAAACGGATTTTTCATGACTTATTAAACTGTCAAAACACACATTGTGAGGTAGCTCATTTCATTCAGGCTTCAGGACACAATTATTTGCGGTGAGGCAGGAAACATGAGACACATGAAATTATTATAATTTTTTGTCCCCCTCACAATTAAGTCATTGTGTTTTTCCCATGTCTGCATCAATCCCTGTCGTCGCTGACCCCTCCGTTGGCCTGGGAGGGGTAGACCACCACTGCAGCCATGTGTCACCAGCTGTTTTTTAACCCGGCAGACAGCAGTTTCACAGAACTGGAGCTGTCACCACCAGCAGTCACCGGAACACAATGTTTTACCAGCATTCACCCGACAGACACTGCCGAGCATCACAGCTGTCGGGAACTGAAGCGTGTCCCTCCGCTGGTTGGCAGGTTTTTTTTACGTTTAGACAGCACAGCCCACAGAGTATCTGAAGCATTTGTATCTGTATCACGTGTACGTCACACAACAAGTAACAAGAAACTGCTGCACAGAAATGCCAAAGACATATTTAGGCCATTTAGAAATAGCAACAAGAATAGTTTTACACTGTAAAATATTGTGCTCTAACTTGATGGCAAATCTATGACATTTATAACAAAAATGTTTGTTCATGTTGTGCATTTATGTTAAAAAAGTAAATATAGATCAATACATGACTATTGTATTATCGTCCTGTATCTGTCGAGCTATTATGTGCAAATGGAGCATGCATGTAACCATGAATGTGAAATCAATACCGACTTGTGGCACACTGAAGACTGACAATAAATATTCAGGAGGCTCTCCGGCTGCAGACACCTTGATACATCATCACTTCACCCAGCAGCTCATTTGACAAGAGAGAAACAGCCAGCCATTGGGAAAGTGAGAGACAGCTTAAGAAAGCTTCTTCCTGTAATTACTGTGGCAGCACTCAGCAGCCTTCCCTGCTGGGATTAGTCAGGACCATTCACAAGGCCACACACACACACACACAGAGAGAATCTAAGTTATTCACAGTAAAATGAACACCATCATTTTGGAGCACACCGGAAGAATCTTTTATATCCTCATGGAATGATAAGCACCCTCCATAGAACCAGACTCAGACGTACACACACACACACACACACACACAGAGACCCGCCACACACTGAGGATGAACACTGCCACTGTCTTTATGAGTCATCAGTAAAGGGCCCTGCCAAGCAGCCCCAGGATAATCTCCCTCTCCCTCTGTGCAGATGTGTGAGTGTGTTGCGGCCCTGACGTCCCGACTTCTACTTCGGCCTGTGACCGAGCCGTCGCCCCCTTTAACTTTCCTTTCTCTTTCCTTTCATGTCTCATCTTGTGTGTGTGTGTGTGTGTGTGTGTGTGTGTGTGTGTCTGCTTGGTACATTCTGTATCCAACACAAGCGGTGGTCAGAGAGGAACAAACAACAGCTGGGTTCCGCATGATTCATATCCCCCACTGACATATTTTGTTTTAGCAAAGAGGAAACTTCAGTGATATAAAATCTCTGTCACACAGTTTCACATTCGCACACGCGTGGATGTTTTGTTCACCACAGAAGAAAGGAATCACTCTTTAAAAGCTAATGGGAGTATTAACCTGACAACATCTGTAGTATTCAGAGACGATGTTAAAAACTGTCTTTAATTCGTCTTCAAGTCATATGAATGTGAATGTTGTATTTTGGAAAACAAGGATCTGCTTCAGAATATGCCTTTTACACAGCACACAAATTACAGCAGGTAAAACACAGGTGAAACGAATTAACAATGGCTCCAATTAGTGGTATTGTGCCACTCTGGGCCTTTTTAATGAAAGACATTTGGACATTTCACAGTGGGAAAATCAAAAGGTGTAAATAATAGATATAACGGTGGTCAAATTCCATTTAGCTGCGTTGGTGCTAAAGTGCGTGCTCACTGTCACGCCTGGCATGGCTTACACTTGAACAGAACAGAGCCATCGTTACTGTTATTAGTAACACCTGCTCTTTTCCTGCAATAATGAGCCAACACGTCCACTAAGAAAAATGCCAAAAGTCAAACCCTTCAAATATTACATTTTGGCATTTGTAGAGAACCTTGTCAGTCGTAGCTTGTAATGAAAAAGCGTGGTCAAAAGATCTCTCTGAGTGTTACTTCATTTTAGAAACGGCTATCAGCTGACATTTAAAGCAGCGGCCGGAGAGCGGATGCGTTCGGTGGCCGGGGACAGGGAGCGAGAGGAGGAAGGAGGGAAGTTCCACAGACACACACGTGGTGCTGTGGGCTGGCATTCCGTTCCCTCGTGTGTTTCCTGCGTCGTGTGCATTACTTTTGCTTATTAGCTTTTTCTTCACATATTAAAGGTGTTTGAACGTGTTTAATTACATTTTCTAGTAGCACATAAATGCGCTATTCAGTAGATTTAAAATAATCTGTGTTTTCAGCTGCATTTCCACACACAACAGTGAAGTCACTTAATACAAAAACATTGAATAAATGCTCACAGCTATGGACTACCTACAGAATCTCAGTATCTCTTTTTTAGTTCGTTGATTAAAATACCCTACGCACTCACGCTGTAACCAGTGGCTGCCTGGCAGATGGGAAAATATAAAGTAGCCTGCTTCAGGAAATGGCTAGCAGTAATGTACATGCAATTTGTGGTAAATGGCCTAAAACGTAAATATAAAATATGAGGTTGGTTCTTTTTAACAATTGTGAGCTGCTTCAAATGATAGACCACGGCTGACTGCATGTCTGTAGAAGCCCATCATACTGAAAAATGCACACAAATGTCCAGGACCTCAGCTGAGAATGGGAAAGAATCTCTGCTAAACCTACATGCAAAAGCAATGACTATCTGTTAATTTTCTCTATCACGGTTTGGTTTGGGAGCCTCGCCGCTTTCTTGCTTTACTTTATACATTTCGGCTTCACCAAGAAAATATCAACAGGGCTGATTCTCATCCAGCATCTCCCTCTTTGAGGAAACGGCCCCAGGGAGGAAATATAAAGAGCTTTGTTTTAAATGGGAGAGGTTCAAAAGAAGGAACATTCCCTGAGGCTGTTTCACGTTTGAGCACTAAAGTGGCACTTTAACCCTTGTGCTACCTTGCCGGGTCATATTGACCCAGTGGCCCAGTGTCTTGACCCAGTGTCTTCTCCACAAGGTCGCACAAGGGTTAAGGTACATGTGTTCCCTGTATTTATAAAAAGGTATTATGTGTATTTTCTATAGTCTAATTACATTGGTGGTTTCATCAGTATGTATGTTGTCCTGTCCATCCATTGCACTGTGAGCTCATCAAAACAAAATGTACATAACAAAATGTTTTGTCGTAATGGTGACAAACTCAATGTTCTATAAATACATTACACACACACACACACACACACACACAAAAGTGAAACGCCATATTTCTCTAAATTAATCATCATCAATCACTGAAAAATGGAAATGCTCTGCCTGCAGGACTTGGAAGCAGATGTCTATTTTCTCTCTATCCCTCTCTCCCTCCATTACTCCCTCTCTTCCTATTTGTCTATCCAGCTCTTCCTCACTCGCTCTATAATAGTCACCCTGCCCCTCCCAGTCTGTATAATGCCAGTCAGACATGCAGCAATTCAGAAAGCTTCTGGTCCTGAGGGCTGGTCTGAATAAAAGATGAGGCAGTGTAAGTATTGACTACTGACTTTGAACTTCTCTTAAACTCCCTTCACCTTCCTTTGCCCTCTAAAACTGCTTATGAATCATCACTTCCAGGAGGCAAGGTAGTACTGTCTCTTGATGTCCAACTCATACTCCTGCCCAATGAGCTCCAAGAATGGAAAGATCAGTACATACGTATTGGCTACATGACTCTTGGGGGTTGTGGTATGTAAATATTCCCAAGGACCCTATTTTTGTTCCAATCTTTCCAGCCCTCCCTAATGCTCCTGTTCTCTGTAGTGGTCACAGCTTAATCCCAAGTGATTAGAGAGAGAATCAATTCTTGTTGGAGGGATTCACTGAGGTGTTAACGTGCAGCTTACACATACGCACACAGGCAGCAAGTTGGTGTAGTGAGCAGAAACGATGGTCCTGTGCTGGGCTTAAGCCACCCGGCGTGTGTGTGCGCGTCTCTTTGAACGTCCACTGGATATCATACAATTCAGAGTCGGGACTCCATGCAGGACAACGACTGAGCCAGTGTTTTAACATTTTAACCATTCACTATAAAATGTCCTTCTTCCAGTAACACCACTGCTAACCTTTAACACAAAGCATGTTGTTCTTTATTCATTCATTCATCATGTCTTTATTCATTGTGTTTTTCTGACTTCCAGGCAGCCACGGGAAAATCGTGTCATTCACCGAGCATGTGTGGTAAAGTAGCTGTATGCGTGACACCGTATGCTACCACTTGGTATCAGGATACCGGCAGGTTGAAATGTGACATCCTTATTATTTGAATGCACTTTTTCTTTTTAAAAACTCCTTGTGGAAAATTCAATACATCTCTGAGAAAGAAACAGTACCACTAGAGGGCAAATACTCCTTCTCAAAATGACACCGTCTCTATCTCATTTCTCTCTCTCTCTCTCTCTCTCTCTCTCTCTCTCTCTCTCTCTCTCCCTCCCTTTCAATCAAGTGACTGACACTCACACAGCCACTCAATATGTTCACTGCTGTCTTTGTTTTTCTCTCTTCTCCCAAAAGATTTTACCTCACTCCAGTGATTTCCACAAACACACACACACACACACATCCTGTTTTGAAGCCGACTACTGTTTCTGTTTTCGCTCATGTCTGATGTCCAGCCGACTGCCCTCCGTGATTCATTATGCAGCAGTTCAGTTCGTTTTGAACCGCGCTGCGTGTCGTTCCTCCTTGTCATCGTTGTCTGGAGAGTGATTAGGCTGCCTCTGCTGTATGTATTTGTGCGTGCGTGCGCTTATATGTGGAGGCGGAGTGTTCGGCGTGAGATGAGTGCTCCTCCAGTGGTGTTCGCAACACAACAACACAAACCAGAATCTCTTTTGGATGATCTGACACTAGCTACACACACACACACACACACACACACACACACACACACACACACACACACACACACACACACACACACACACACACACACACACACACGTATGCAGCAGCCCTTCCACTCAGCATGGATGCATAGGGATGAGCACAATATAAACATGCACCTCAACGACTGAATTGTGACAAAGGTCAAACAAATAAACTGGACAGCTAGAGCCAAAACAAGCCAACTGATCTGACAACACCGTCATTAGGCCAAACAAATCCTGAAGCTGTAGCTTGACGATGCCGCTACTTTGTGAATGACATATTAATTTCCCTCCGAGCCTGTGTATTTTGCAGGACTAGAGGTGTATAGTTTGTAGTTTGGGTATAATGTACCCTGGGTAAATAGTGAGAGTGTATTGTAATAAAGTGAAATGTACTGTGTAGTGTAAAGGAGGCACTGAGCCTCATGAATCATCTTAAAAAAAAAAACGATCCACACAAATGGCTGCGGTGGCAAGGCTAGAAGCATTAACACCAACTTGTTTGTGCACCCCTGCATTCTCGCAGTCTGACAGCTCAGCCCCAAATGACCAATTAGGGCCCTTCTAGTAACCAGCTCACCGCGACAGATAGTATTTACTCAGCTCATCAGAGTGGAGAAGTCCACTTCTTATCTGTTTACATGCATGACACGAGGAAATCCCACACAAATGCACAAAGCATGCAAAAGCATAATGAAGTGACAAATATCATTAGCGGCAAACATCCTCTAGAAATTCATATTCAGCAAACCAGCAGCCTAAGTGAGCTTTACGGTCTACTTTACGATCTTTTTCTTACCTTACTTTACTTTACTTTTCTAGTGCCCTATATGAAAGCATCTGCCTCTGTTTTGTTTTATTTCCAGGTGATTTCCAGGTGACAGCTTTCTAACATCAGCGCCCTGCTTTTCCTTGAAATGCTGATATAGTGTGTAAAGGCCCCTAATTACCGCTTCAAATTGCCTGGACCTCAATTACCCTACACTGATTTCCATGATCGGATTTTCGCCAGCTTAACTTCAGTGCAAGTAAATCAACTCCTAGAAAACTGGGACTGGTATATTTGTTCTGACCAGCTGTGCCAGACAAATGGCACTGATGTAGAGACAAAGAGGGAAATGAACGAGCTGTTAAAAGCTTCCAAGCATTGCTGCGTGACGGGCATATATTTTATTTGTTGCCCAAGGCAGCCATATTTCAACCTTGGATTACGCTTCTTCATGTCAGGTTTATACACATTTCATAAGACGTAGGTTTGACTGCTGCTACAGTATCCGGTGAAGAATGACTCTAACCACGATCACACATCATCTCCATCAGTCACATGAAATCCAGCACTGCCCAAGTCCCTGACAGCATGATGATGATGACACTTCTATTGTCTCCAAGGGAACATAAATAATCTCTCCTATATCACTTTACATACATTTCACAACCCAACTACAAAACACACAACAGCTTAAATGATTGGTCCATTGACATGAAATTTATCATTAACAATTTTGATAGCCAAATTGCCAAACACCCACTACTTTTTTCTGCATTTTGTACTTTTTCTGCATTTTTGTACTCATTGAATAATGTGGAAAACATTTTATTGTTTGTCATTTCTGGCGTCACGGTGGGCTCTCAGAACTGGCGTTTTTCAGTTTTTCTTGACATTTTTAAACTCAACAATTACTCAGTTAAAAGAGAAGAAAATGCTGTGGTCAATTTTGTACAAATATTTCCAACACAGTGTGAATCGTTTTTCAGATTTGTTTCTCCCTTAATGACTCCAGTATTAAGAGTTATAAAGTATATCGTACTGATTATATGACATTCATTATCCCATTTTTGGCTGACAGTGACATTTTGTTTGCACAGGATGTTTATGATAATTTGCATATGTGAATTTCTCATGACGTCCCTCTTTATGTGAATGCCTGTGTGATCTTTGTAATCCAAGTGAAATTGTGATGTTTCCAGAGGCCCACTGCTACAACGCTGTCACCACACCTGCGTTTTGCTGTCAAGCCATGACAGGTTGCGTCATGGGATGTTAAACAGTACGATCTAATATTTCACATATGCAAGTTCCATTTTTCTTTGTGTTTGACTATTAGACCAAATATCTGCATCAGCAAATGAGCCTCTTAGGAGTTCTAAGCTGCATGAAGACAATGTTAATGTGAAAAGATGTTATGAGGCATTAAAATGAAGTGGCATTATCGCCCACTCTCCCAAACGTAGTTGTTTGAAATGCTGTTGCAATCACTTTGTTGCTACAACTCTGGTTCCTTTATGAACTGGCAACATCAATCAAGAAACATTCATCAATCCATTGACAGAAAGAGTGAAATATGATGCTGTTTGGATTGTTGACATCAAATTCACATGAAGATAATGATATAATGCTATTCACTCTGTGAGCTCAACCTTTCATGTTAGAAACGAATGGTTGTGTCTCCCTCTGGTGGCTGAATAGTGAACCCTGTGAACCCAATTTACCAAAACTATCAGTCCCGTCCTCCTTATCATTATGCTTGTCCTTGTCTTATCGAGGCTGCGTCAACAGAACAGTAATTGGAATGCACCAAGCGTCGCTTTTCGCTATGTATCTGAAAAAGTCAAACTCTATTACAATTATGTTGATTATTTTTTAAATGTGTGTGTACTGGGAGGGGGGGGGCAGACATATGACGTCTGTGTGTATACACTAACACCACACACACACACACACACACACACACACACACACACACACACACACACACATCGTGATGAACATCAACACACTGTCACTCCAACAGAGTTTGTCTAGCATAACACAAGGTGTGCTACAAACACGGGTGTGTGTGTATGTGTGTGTTGCATGGGGGTGCATTTATAGCTGTGTGACTCACTAGTGACCGAGCAAGTGAGTCACAGGCCTGAGAGGGAAAGCATTTGGGCAAGTCAGGAACCCCTGTCTGTCACTTCACTGTTAGCGGCAGGTCAGTGGCGTAACCTCATCATTAAGAGAAAGCTACTCGCGTTGTCATAGAAGCTGGGGCAGGCGAGGGGAGGGGGGGGTTAGGAGGGTGATTCGACACTCACTGATGTATCACGGTCAATATAAGACACGAGGGGGGCCGGTACTGACGTACTGTAAGTGAATGGATTCACTTGACAAGTTGAGGAGTAGCGAGTAGGAGGGGAAAGCATGTAGGCACACATCCCTTCCTAGGCACAGTCACAGGTATGAATTATACATGATGCATCCACTCGCGCCGGGGAGAGATAGGTATAATGAAGTGACAAGTGACGAGTCTGTGATTAATACGCACATACTTGAATGCACAGTCACACACACACACAGAAACACACAGAAACCCAGCACTTACTGTATATGTGCACACACCCCAGAAACGCAATGCCAATCCTGTTCCTGCTGTCTGCAGAATGTGTTGAGAAGGAGGGAAGAGGACATGCAGTAGAGCCGAGAAGATACATGGCTCTTATCACTCTGCACAGCCACAGCAGCACTGACAAAGAGGGGAAGGGATTCATTTACAACCGAAGCTACTATGTGGCGAAAGAAGAAGAGCAGGTTTTGATTGAGAACATCAACACATAATGTTAGCATAATGGCACCTTAATGATGATAAATCGTCCCCTTCCCCCGACAGCATGAGGTTGCCTTCATACTAACACTGGCATCGGCCTCATTCCCAGGATTTGGTTTTTTTTATTTTATCTTTGTGCTGACTCACTGTTTGAAAGGGAGACACAGAGTAGGACTGTCTGTGTTTGTCTTCTACAAAGTTTATGAATAACTGTGTGTCTCCATGGGTTTGTGTGTGCAACTGCTATGGAAGTGTACTCACAAATTATATGTGGGTGTCTTCGTGTTCCCTGCTTCACTGTGAGACTGTGTATCCGACCCTTACTTTCCACAAACTCCATTCATCAAATCAAACTACAACCTCTTGCATACTAGATGATGATGATGATGATGATGAGTTTGTTTTGCTAAAAATAGAAAATAGCAGGCTTTCAAAATGCCCAGACATGTTGGGTTGTAAACCTTCAAGCGCCGCATCAACCTGACATTGTAAAACAGAGAGAGACGGGTCGGAGACACACTGAGCATCTGTTCAGATGTCATCAGCTGCCAAAAGAGTTGTCCACAAAGAACAGTGCGACTAGGCTCGTTTTCAGTTTCTGTCAAGATGTTGTCAGAATGATCTTCATGCTTCCCTTTCAAATGTCCTCACCTCGGCTCACACAAACACTTAAATAGGAACCTTCAAGCCAAAACAAAAAGTCTTTTAAAAAGGTTCTGCCTTCGAAATGGCTTTTAGAAAACTGAAGGCTTTTGACTGAGATTCATAAAGAGGCCTGCAGGGTTTCTGCAAGACATATTTTACAGTATTCAGGAGACCCAGCGGGCTGAAGTAATCTGTTGGTATATATAGCTGAAAGGCTTCTCCAGTGGGCAACAACAGTTCCAGGAAGCCCCGAAATAGAGACAGGAAGCTCATTTAGTAAACACAATAAAACATGTTAACAAACTGTGTAAAACCAACTGTCAAATAAGACAAATACAGACATAATCTCTCTTACTCTATGAGTTGCTCCATTCCAGCACCCTGGGGCTCCAGTGCCTCCCAGGTTTGGGTTGGTAGTCCTCCTCTTACAGTGTGACTCCTGGCCTTTACCTGAGAACATACACACACACACACACACACACGTTAGCCTGGCACCAGTTAGCATAGAACTATAACCTAAACCGGAGGTTTCATTGGAGTTCCAGGAAACACACAATCACTCAAACCATAGCCTTGTCTTTTGTCAGCCCTCTACATCTGTCACACTCTCTCTGTCTCTTTAAGGGCCTCTGCAGGCCTCTCAGATCTTGAGGTGTTGAGTTTCAAAGTTGTCTTCATACTGTGTGATTTATGCTGGAAACAGTGCTGGTTTCTCTGCTGTCCCGGACTTCCCTGCGCATATACGCAGTCGCTACCCAGGACCCCGTCTCTTTACATAGACATCTTAAGAGTTTGAGGAAGCACTGGAGCAAATTAATGTGGTTCAGGATTGTCAAGGTCTCAGCTCATCCTAACAAGGGATCCTCTTCAACAACCACTGGTTTATGTCTGATTTTAACATTTAGCTTACTTGAACAGCTGTGACAAGGAATTACTTTTAAAATGTGCTTCATGGCATAGATACATTCTATGGTCTTTTCTTCTCACACACACACACACACACACACACACACAGCAAAACTCGATTCAATAGGATGTGCATCAAACCTGCTTTCCAAACACATAGAAAGACTTTGTCGCCCACAAACCGTTCTGTACGCCAATACCGTTGACCCCTTTGTCACTCAAAGAAACGCACCATGAATCGAATGAATATTATTAATGTTAATGTGAAGTAATTATACAGAGCCGCGGCACCTGGATAAACTGTGTCTGGGTGGTGACACCTCTCTCGCCCTCAAGCCTGTATGTTAATTAAGCAGAACATCTGGCGAGAACGGAAACATGCTGTCGAGTTGAACTGACGGGACGCTCCCTTGATCCAAAGTGCTGAATGTTTTGGAAGGTGAACTTCAGTAAAATTTGGGATGCGCGTACCTCCGTGTGCCAAGATCTGCTACAATCCAAATTGATAAGTAGCCAAACCCAGCTTTCACTGATTTGATAAAAAAGAAATCCTGGCAAAGCAGAGACAGAGGATGTTGACAGTGCGTGCTGCATTATGCTGCAAGGTCAATCCTGGTTTCCACCAGAATTAAATGACAAACATGGCTTGTGCTGAAAGTATTGATTATGGGGAAATTTGTCCGAAAGCTTTTTTAACTGATTGCTTCGCTACTTAAACCTTTTGACATTTGAAGATTGCTTACCTTTCTCTATTTCCTATCATCATACGTTCAATTTCTTTGGGTATTTTGATTAAACATTCCATTAAGTTTTTGTATAAATGATCAATACATTCATTTTGAAAGAACAATTTTACTGAATTAGATAGAATAACATAGAATTTAGCAACTAAGCTAAACTTAGACTGATATGTTTTGAAAGGGACATTTAAGCCTACAAAGTATAGACAAAAATTAAAAGAGACATTCGTTGAGCAGTTTCCTAAATGTCCATGGACTGGGCTTAATCCTGGTCTGGGAAACGGGCTGATGCAGTTTTGATTTCTGTGTCCCAGACTGGCAAAGTTTGGGCAACAGACTGACAACCAGACAAAGCTGCTCACAGCTAACAAGAACAACAATACATCAAACAGCAGGGAGAAAAGACAACTGCGCAACAGAGGAAAGAGTTATTAACTTGATAGTCTCAGCTTTGTGTCATGCTGCAGCTCTATCCAGATCTCCAGTCACTTAGCATAAGTGGTGGCTATTATATGATTAGTGCCACAGAAGTGAACCTTTTGTTCTACGCACACCTGGGTTTTGTCCCGAAGGGTCATCTGTCATTTAAAAACAGACAAGGACCAAATATTCAACACATTCCTTGTGTTTAATTTCTCTTTTCATGTCACTGTACTGTATCTACCTTCTTTCCCTGACCAAAGCCCTTCACATTCATGGCTTTACTTCCACCTAGTCATGCATACTAATCTGTGCTGTAACTTGGAGCAGCGGCCAGCCGCTGCCTGCCTGTCCCATCAAACATGCATAAGAAACAGATGTATCTTTGATGTAGGCTTGTTCATGTTGCCCCACGTGCATTGGTGTGTGAATGACTGTGTGTGTGTGTGTGTGTGTGTGTGTGTGTGTGTGTGTGTCTCTGTCAGTGTGCTCCCAGGCCCTGCGGGTGCAAGCCAGACTGGGGAGATGCAGCTGCATGCCCCAACACACAAGGAGAGAGGGAAGGTTGACATAGATCCTTGGCAGGGCAAATAATCAGTGCAGCAATATGTTGCCATAAATTATCTTTAAATGCATAATTCGTGTAATCGAAAGCAATTTTGTGACTGCAATTTATAGCTATTGTTATTAAACAAAGTGGATTTCATTTAGAGTTTCTACGTTAATTCACTATTTTAAGTTTTCTTTTGCTCTGATTCAAAAAATTACTATCACAAATATATTATTACTTGCATTTTAAATGTAACTGTCCTGCTGTCTAGCATTTCAGCCTCTTGCCACTATTTTATTTTGATAATCAATTCATCGTTTAGGTAATTTCCCCACATCCCAGCATGTAAATATCTTTGGGTTTCGGACTGTTAGTCGGACAAAAGAAGCAATCTGAAGCGCTCACCTTGGACCTGTTTTTCTAATTAATTGATTAATTCATCCATATTTCAACACCAAGCATGTTTTACTGTTTATCTGACAGCAAGGTTCTTCTGAACGCAAAGCTACTGAGACAATCAGACGTATAAAATATAAGGATTAAAATGATTAAATATAGGAAGCTTCCTGACTTTGGTGTGGTTTGGTTTTTCCAGTGTTTTGGCTACACAGTGTTTTATGTGTGAGCAGTAGGAGGGTGGCTGATGAAAGGATTTTTTTTTTGCTGGGGTTGCACTCAACAAGAAGTATGGCACTGGTCCATAACACTGTCATCTTTTAGCATCTGGAGTCGAAGTGAAAACTTCCGTTGCACAAGATTGTAAACAAGTATAATCATGAGCCATCAGAGCGGAGAGCGTATCCTGCTTGTCATTAGCCACTCTCGTGCCAGCAGCGGCCCAATTTGCCCTGCCTGGGTGTGTGTACTGTATGTGTGTGTGTGTGTGGTAACATCTGTAGCAGTGACATAAATAGAGGCGCCCCTCATCCACTACCATTGTGACCCCTCATGTCCTCACATGAGTCCACGACCATGTAAAGTGACCCTGACCTCTACACACACACACACACACACACACACACACACACACACACACATGCCCTATGAAACATACAATGACACACATTTTGTGCTCCTCATGCAAGCTTTGCCCCCCACTCGCCCACACACACATCTTTTTCCTTTTCCCCTAAGACAATTGTGTTGTTCACTCTCTATTGTGGAAGCCAGTCGTTTCCACGTGTGTTGGCCATAAAACAGCAAAGAGCCGACTAAAAGCATCCCTTTCCTGACTAGCAGGGTCACAGTTTGTCTCATATAAACACAGGACACACCTTAGCCCAACAGTTTTCACATATCCTTCTGACCTCTTCACCTCCCAAAGTGCTCCTCTTTCCACCGACACAGGATACCAGTGACTAAACGTTAGTAAAGCTGCCTGTCTGTTTTTGATATTTTCAAGCAGAAGCGATTAAAACAACACTCCTTGTGGTATTGTGGCAGACTTTTAGGGGAGTTTGTATTTTTTATTTTATTTTTTTGGGTTGAGAGAAAAAGCCTTAAAGCGAGCTGAACAGTGAAGCTGGTGTCTTTTGTCTCCCAACGTGCCTCGCGCTGAGTTTCCCTAGCATTGTCATGACAACAGTGTGTACGCACCGACAACTGGCCGTAGAAAACAATACACCCAGCAAGTACTGAGTGAAGTGGGCTAGCTAGCAACTTCCAATCGTGTCTGAAAGGTTAGTCCCCAAAAAAAAAAACACACACACACTGAAGAAAAGTCGCAACTGAAATCTTATCTCGCTCTAGCGGAGGACAAGTGCACAAGTGTCTAATGGAGACAAAAAAAAAGAAGTGTACAAAGATGCATTCATTCGCATAACTTACCTTCTTCACGAGGATATCTTGCTTTCTTTTCTTTTCCGGAGCGGGTCGTGGTTAGCTAACGTTAAGTTACCGTCAAACGCTTCACTTATTTTCGCTCTACTTAAAGCATTAAGTTTGTTACACCGGTGCTAACATTTTCTAAGCATGTGTCCTGTAGATACTAGCACTACACGGCATGTGAGAATCAACTTTCTCCGCCCAGACTCTCAACTCTTCTGCCCGCTTCTATCAAAGGATGCTTTGCTCCGCCTCACTCCAAGTCAACCCATGAAGATAAATCACTGCAATCCCAAGAGATTTATCGTTTGTGTCCCTTCACCGATGGCAGCCTGATATTTTCCCCAAATGATTTATTTCAAGGAATATCACCTAGATTTATACTTATTAAATTGTGAACTTCTAGTTCTTCTAGAACTTCTCATATTTGGGTTATTAATGTAATTCGCATTGAATCACTCACCCAACAAGGTGTTCAATTCACTCATTGTGATCTTTCTACATTGTGTTTTCCTATAAAGGCTCAAACACAATCCAAGTGAATTCTGGCGATTGATTGCACACAGGATAATTATCTTAATAAGACATTAATGGGTTTTTAGACTTCGCCTTGCTATCTCATTATAGAGGTAGGCCTATGCTACCGACCCAGTTGACTTTGGCCTAATCCTTTGAACTACCCCGGTTCAAACAATTCGGGTGACACCGGCATTAACAGAGATAAGCCATACTCACTGAATGTTTCACATGCTACCCTTTATCCTAATGACATTTAAATGTAACTTGTGTTTTCAAAGGAATAACACACAATTTAATTTGGTAAATAAAACAACGTGGTGAAATTTAAATTTCAATAAATTACATTCCGTGGATAGCTCTCTTATTGGCCTATATTGTCACTTAGTAAATATCTCAAAATATAGTTAAAATAAGGAAAGTTCTCAATCATAACGTTTTATGAGCGGATTGGAATTAAGCCTATGTCTGGGTTCATAGTTTGCTGGGAAAGTAGGTCCTACTGGTTGATTGGAAATAATACATGTCCCTTTAAGGCAAAAACCTTTATATACTTTTATATTTTTATATCAATATAAAAATATAATCCATTGAGCAATCTTCAAGACAATATGAAAGCAGATTTGTGGTGGTTCATTTGTAGGCCAGCATAAGTAGTAGTAGTTGTAATAGGGACAGTGGTAATAGCCCATGTTTAGTAGTTTTGTGACCATAGTGGTAATATACTACAATATGTCAAATTTATTTTTTTAAATAATATTACCACTATTATATAGGTAGAGGTCAGAGGGACTTGTTGAGCCTAAATGTTTAGTTGGGTGGCAGTGCTACTATTTACATATTTTATCTTTCCATATTATGATCCCTGTGATCAAGGTGATAAGGCCCTTGCCTCCTACAGTAAGGCCAATGTGGATGCTGCCTGCATCCACAGAGATCACAATTGTTAGACGCTTTAGATAAAAGTAAAACGAACATTTTAGAAACATATTTTATGAAGCCTGCAGAAGACATGAACGTTTTCGAGATGTGAAATGATCTACGTTATTGCTTTTAGACCCAGCACGACAAATTACTGATATTTATGCTTTAAATTAGACGGTTCAAATTTAGTGCCACTAGATGACACTAGAGTGCCACTCTGTGCCACTGGCCTGTGGGGTAGAAGGCGGAATCTACTGAGATTTAAAACTCAAGATTTAAATTTAGTCATAACAAGGGTATTTGTACAGTGTACGCTAACAAAAGGAAAGGGAAAGACGAAACCACACATTTCAATATAAATATATTTTAGTTAGGTATAGTATTTATGTATATATTTGGTTATTTATGTTGGTCAAAGGTGACATTCCTACCCGGATATCCTATCTGAAAATATCCGTGTTGAACATGGGAAATTGAGTTTTCTACCCTGGTATTCTCGAATAGATTTTACGTATGTTTACTTGCGCCCGCCAGCAGCAGCTTACGCACCGGTACGTAATTGGCGTACGTACATTTTCTATTTGCTCCTTGGAGATTCCCCTTCCTTCCTGGGCTGTTTGAGGTAAACCTACGCGGTCGCATCAGTCTCATTACTACCTGACGGAGTGAAAACAAGGTGTACATGTACGTGTTTGTCACAAACGTCTGAAACATGCAGCGGCGGCGGAGCGCGCTACACTGAAGCGCAGGAAGGTTGCGGAGGCTAAATTACAACCCGGGAAGAACTTATCGTCTCGATGGCTGTGAAAAGTTAACGCGCAGACGACTGAAAAACAGGCACAATTCCCCTTCCGCCGACTTGAGGTAAGAATAACCGATTAGTGAGTGGACTTCGCGGAGTACACACCTGTCGGGCTGCGTCGGCAGCGTCGACCAAAGAACTGAATAAGATTGTCTTTGTTTACCATGTCCCCGGCGTCCTCGGCTCGCGCTGTCTCAGCGGGACTGTTGAGAGTTTTCATCTGGCCGCACCGTAAAGCTAACGTTGGTGTAGGTGACAGGGCTCGCGGGCTTAGCCTGCGGTTTGTCCGCAAATAGGTTGATTATGTGACAGTGCCTCGTATGTAGCCGTGGTTCCCGCCGTCTCACTGCACAGAACGAGATGATACAATAAGAACATGGACATTTTACTTCCACTTGTGCGTTTGGAGGGGGGAGTGTGGCGGGTCAGAGGGCAAGGTCAGATGGATAAACGTGTATGTAGAGATACCGGAGACACACCGACTTGCTCATGGACACTTCAGCAGGGTGGCTGATAGCCTGTGTGACCTGAGGCCTGAGCTTGGCTTAGTTGAAGGTTTGGCTGTAGAATCGACATCAAAATAACACGTAGACTGAAGTGTTCACATGATTTTGTTGAGAGTGAACTCGTACAGTGTATTCTAATCTAGGGCTGCAAATAACAATGACTTTCATTATCCATTAGTCTATAACGTGTAAAAGAAAACGACAGAGCCCAAAGTGACGTCTTTAAATCGCTTCTTTTGTCAACAACCCAAAGACTCTTCATTTATTGTCATAAATGACAAAAAAGCAGCAAATCGTCTCATTTAAGAAGCTGGAACCAGCAAATGTTTGCTTGCATTTTCGCTTGAAAAATGACAAACAATGAATCGATTACCAAAACAGTTGTTTTTGTTTCGATCGACTAATCGATTGATCGATGCAGCTCTAGTCTAATCCTTTGTGTTCTGCCTCGAGCATGTCCACTGGGGAGGAATAACACGGTTTGTGGCAGTCGGGACGTTTTGGGTGGTGTGGAAATAACAACTTACAATGTACCGTGAAATCAGCTCACATCCTCCCTTTCCCTTCTTCCCCCTCTTCCCCCTCTGTGTCCCCGGAGAATAGAAAGGAAATCCAATCTCTGCCTCTCTCTGGCACTGACTGTGTCAGCTGCTGCATCTCTGGGTGCTGTTGACTTGCAGGAGGACAGGTGGCCTCTGGACAGGTGCACCCTTAACAAAGGGTTGCAGTGCTCTGACTTCTGGTCTGGTTTATGTGTTGTTGTTGTTTTTTTGGTTACACATCAGTGTAGTTTTTGCTTGTCCAATGGCCACAATCTGTGCAGTAGTTTAATAATTTAGTCCTTCAGATATTCCTGCATTTTGGTTCAGTGTGCTGTTACATAGCGGGTCTTAATTGGAAACACCCAAATGGGATTGCACAACCTTCACTTGTTTTTGGTCTTGGAAAGGAGTTTTATAACTAATACAAGTAAGCTGTATGTACTTAGCTTTCTGTATGACACAGATATTCTCGACATCTCCAACCTCGCACTCTTGTACTGGGGTTGGACTGAAGTCTACATCACTATGTTACATAGTTTAGGCTGTAGGCTCTTCTCTGGAATTTCAGTGGAAGTCAAAGTTACCCGACGAACCAGTTTACGTTTAACAAAAGAAGCAGCAGCAGGAGTCATGTTTGTGCTGTGCAATGTTAACATACCCTTGTAGCCTCTGTGAACCTGTGGTTTATAGGCCCTGTGCTCTGTGCACCGCTTTGCTGGTGAACACTGTGGATTCAGAGAGGGAGAAGGAGCGATCAGAAAAGAGGTCAGCAAAGTGATATGAAGTGGAAGAGAGAGGAGAGGGAAAGTTTGAAGGCTTATCTCGGTAATGCACAGGGACAGTTGAGCAGTGATGAGTGTTGCAGTCACAATCATCTTCTACTTAACCCTTCGCTCCCTCCTCTGGCATTGAGTATTAAGGCGGAGGGTATAGCCACAATGTCTCAAGGAGCCAATAAAGAAATTTAAGCAATTAGGCTGTTGTGTAAGTGTGACATGTGATGTGTGAACTCTTTTTATTGCCAAGTGTTTTCCCAGAATGAGAAGGGCTCACCTGGACCAGGCCGGGGCTGACACCCATCACTGTTACTCTGGGATTGTATGCACATTAATGAGTGAGATCTGAACGGCGAGTTTTATTTAAATCTCTTGAACGCAGCCCTCCAGTTTCCCCTCTGCTCGCCAGGCTAGTGCGCATGCGCTCTGCTGACACTCCTGCAATCCGCTGTTATAGGAGGAGATTGCATCCTCGTCCACTGCGCTCAGGCTACCGGAGAGGGAGAATTCAAGCCCGTGGCAAAGAAATATATATATAATATATATAAAGCGGGAGAATAAGAACATGTAATGGGACTGTAGCATGCACATGATGGAGCCAGTAATCATTCTGGGATGGAGCAGCTTTAAACTATGAGCAGGCGACAGCGGGACTGGAGCGAGGATGTATCACAAGACAGCAAGGCTCGGCATCTAACAGCGCGAACGCCGGGAATATGAGATTAACCCTGGCCGGAACGGACCGGGCGGAAGATGGTGAAATGTGCGACTGAGCGGTCCATCCTGGAAGAGACCCTCTCGGCGATTTGAACGTTTCCCAAGCCTGCGTGTCGCCTCCTGCACGGGACTCTGCCTGGCCTCTGTGCCGCTATGTGGGAACGGACACGGAGCACCTTTTTATACAAGTAGCCCGCCGCTTTGCAGTGCTGTTAAAAGGAAAAAAATTATGACTTATCATGAAACATTCACTGAATCTGGATACCTAATAGATTTAAGCGCGTGTGATATGTATCCGCGTTAATGAGCTACTACTAAATATTAGTTAAAGCTAAAAACAAACCGCGGAACGTTGCTGTCCTTAGACTTTTGCCTCAGGGTTTTTACAAGCTGTCGATACTCGTCAAAACGCACGCAAACGTGGTTTGTCCTCCTTGACAGCTACTTGTTTCCCTCAGCTGCTTCGCCCGCGGGGACGCGCCTGTGCACAGGAAAGGCCGGCGAGTCCACATAAATCCCGGCGCGAGTTGATGAAGCAGCCCGCCCGGCCTCGGCGCGGGGATCAGACAGAAATTAAGCCGCGTCTTCTCAGACGGCGGAAACCACAGGGTCACCTCCCGTCCTCGCGCTGGCAGAGCGCCGCAGCCCGGAACGGAACATTCCTCTCGGGAATTCCGTCGGATCTCACAGCGGAACTTGGAGCAGAGCTGCAAACACGTTCGCGCTGTAGCAACTGTTGAAGTTTAAAGAGCAGCTTCTTTAACCCACCACCACCACCACCACCACCCCATCCCGGTTTTCTTCAGGTTAAATCCTGAAGTCACTTGTTTATTTCACGTGGAAATCCAAAACCCTGTGGTCTAATCTCAGAAAAAGGGGTTTCAAACATGAGGTTTTTCCAGCGGGCGAAATGCAGCTCGGGTGTTTGTTTTTTTTTACTGGTAAACTTCCACAGCAGCTGTTAGTCCTGCTGGATGTCCGAAAGATGAGACTTGGATATTAAGCATGCTTGTAGTTTTGCCAACACCCTCCCCAGGAAATGCAGTGCATTGCTTTCCTCCACTGTAAATAACTCTGTGGATACATTTGTGTATGACTGTGATTCCAGCACGATCTATGCAACTATTGATCACTATTGGATGTCTTTATGGACCATGATGTTATTGCGGTGGCCTGGACGTTTTGGGGCTTTCCTTCCGCTTCTTTTCCGGAGGCGTGCTGTTTGGCTGCTGAGATGCTGAAAGACCGCGGACACGTTCACTTCTGCAAACAGCCTTTCCTGCTTCTGCTGAGCATCTTCTGAGCATGTGCAAAGGAAAGAGGGACCGGGCATGAGACCGCACAGACTTAAGGAGATGTGTCAGAAGGAACGCGGGAGTGATTATGAGTGGCACTGTGGAAGACACGGTGCAGAGTGTTACGAGCTTAAAGCCTACAAGAGGGAGAATTACGAGCCTTCGCTGTGAGAAAATTGCATTTTCTCCTCTCTGACACCATCAGCGCTCCACGCATCAAATTACTGTTTGAATGGAGAACTCCTTCCCCCGTGCACTGTGGGATATCCACCCTGATCTGCATACTTGGCCACCTGCAAGTTACGCTCATTTTCTGAGGACCCTTCTCTTAGATTCCCTGTTGCTGTGTTCTTTATTTGATTTGACTCCAGCGCCCTCAGAGTTCATCTCACAGGAGGGAATTCTTTGGATTCGAAGCAGAGAGTTGTCAAACACATGGTAAGGGTTTCTGTTGTGGTCCAAACAAGCCCTTAGGTCTCTTCCCGATCAGTGTATCACCGTTTTTCTCACTGAATACAACCGTGGATCCCTTCTCTGCTTCTGTGCTCTAGGGAGAAACAGAACAAACTGATCCCCCCGCCCCCGTCCGAGCGCATTCAGAGACTCACTTCCCATTGCTGTGGTGATGGGGAGCTCAGCCTCGTCTCTCACTGCAGAGACCGAGTCAGACCATGGTTTCCGCAGCACCCCGTACCCATCGTCACCCCCTGTGGGCTGGCTCAGGAACAGCCACAGCAGCCCGGTGTGGGGTACCACCTTCATCACACGTCAGCAGCAACACCCGCTGCCTCACCGAGAGCGCAGGTAAGAGCCAACACTGCCCGTCCAGCAACACATTTCCTCGGCTGAGTGCACTCGGCGCGCAGAGCGACGGTTGGTCTGGGCTGGCTGGTTGAGACGCGGGGCTTTTAAAGCTGTGAGCGTACAAACGAGCATTATTTGGATTCTCTTGTGTTGGTGTTGTCTTTTGTAAACTGACACTGTTCATCAGCGTTGCTCATTTGAGAAACGTACTACTTTCTCTTTTCACGGGCTTTTAGAAATACTGAGGATTCAATAACCACACAGCGATGGATCAAATCCCCTGTTTCATCAAAGCTTATCTAATCAAAGCCTGCATTTTGATGTTTTTCTATGATGCACCCAAAATCTGGCTAAGCCGGATTTGGAAACTAAAATCCCACCCCACCGGTTCCTCCTTGCGCAGCTGTACAGTATGTGCTACACTTTCTGCAGTGCTGAGTGGATTGCCTGGACTGATAGATTGACCTGACCTCCGTGAGCCCAATGAAAACCAGCCCACGGGTAATTAGAAGATGAGTTTTGCTGTCATGCTTTTTATTGGGCTTCAAAGACGAGCTTTGATGCAGTTTCATTAGTTAAGGAAATGATTTAAAACAAAGCGGATGCACTCTCTTACAGTGCATCTTGGTGCTAAGTGTGGCTACACTGTGGTCTTTTTTTCCACCCACAGAAAAAATATAAATGTTAATAGAGGCTCCGTCGGACGTTTTCAGACTGTAACACCTAAGAGTTTCTCTATGAACAAACTTCTTATTGAGCCAGCAGCAGCTGTGCAGTTAGGTAAGGTTTACGTCCAGCAGAGCAAACTATCTGTGGAAGAGGCATGCTATTTATATAGTAGTAGTAGAGATATACAGTACGGGCTGCATGAAAAATATATTCAGTTACTGTATCTACAGGGAAGACTGTGCTGCAATAATCCATTGTTCCAGTCACTGCTTCCTTAATCACTGTTAACATAATGAAAGGCCTATCAGCAGCATGTAAAAAGCTCACTGTGCAGCTCATCCAGCACTTTTGACTGTCTTTTCTTCCAAAAGATGATCTTCTCAACCGCCCTCACAGAATCGCGTTTAGAAGTTGTTGTTTTTTTTACAGTTTTCCTTCAGCTTTTTGGGTCATGTCTCCCGGAATGAGAACAGGCAGTTGATATCGACCGCCTGTAGTGTATCAAAGTTGTTGCTGAGTCACTCAAGGCATCATGGTCCGGTTGTTAGTTATTGATTTTCAGAGAGCCTGATCACATTTCCCCACAATGGTAGTCATTATTTATTCAGCATCGGTCTCCAGTTGGGCTTTCATCTTTCTTGATTCCTGCCCACTGCTGTCAATGCTTTCCTTGCAGTTGCTCTACATTTAACCGCCACGTTGTGGCTTCTATTGTTTACTCTTCTAAGAATTTTAGAATATACATTTCAGCCCATGCTTAAGCATGGTTCCATCAACCATAGCTCCATGCATGAAGGAAACTACCATCACTGTAGTTTGGCATCATAGCGTCAACTTATTTTATTCAACACACTCTTCCATTGCATTCATGCATCTCTGTAGCGACAAGCCTCTAAATCCATCACCAGTTAGACTACACACCCTCAGTCAGCTGAGCACATAAACACAGACAGACATCCACAGATATACAGTACACAGCGCACGCACACACACACACACACACGTCCTGACAATAGATGTTTTGGAAACACTGTGCAGTAGCACTTGGAACATGCCCTCTTATCTACCTCCCCTCCCTCTCCCTCACACACACACTCACTCACTCACTCATAGTCTTATGCACAAATACACACTGCTGTGAGCCTAACAACGTTAGGCAAGCTTTGCTGAGCTGTGACAGAGCATGAAATATAGAAACAACAAAACACTATGAGCCCAGCTGAACTTCAGCAGTTCTCATAGTGTTTTTCTCTAATATACCGTCCTATAAATGTTTTCTTTCCCTTGTTTTTTTTATTTTGGAGACTGCATGAACAGTGTTGTCCTTGGGAAGTTTCAATTTGTTTTCATCCAACAGCGACCCATTGACTTTGGGAAGTGTTGGTCTGCACTGAATCAGCACCACAACTGCGAGGGTTCACTGAAGACAGCAACAAAGATGTGTGGTTGTGTGAGCCGCAATGTTTCATCATTCTGGAATCTCAATCTCACAATGCAGTTTTATCCCAGTGCTATTATTACTAAAGTGAATAATGTGATTGTGCTTCATTTTGATCTCAGCCCCATAGTGTTAGTGGGTTGCGTTGCATGTGGCCTTTGGAGCTCTTAAAGTGAGTGCCTGCTCCCTCCAGAGTCGATCCTAGTGTCTCTAGTGCCCCAGCATGATGGATGATTGTGTTTATCGCAGCTCCATTCCACTGCCTCTCCTCCCCGTTAATTGGATTAAAACGGGTCCACTTGGATTTGACCAGCATGGTCAATGGCCGTGTTTATGTCTGAATTATTTCGGCGCGTCCTCCCTTGCTGTTGCCTGTCTATTGAAGACAGGGCAGCGTCAGGGCAGTCCCGAAGCCACCAGAATAGATTTGGCACGCAGGCTTACACTCTCACAGTGTGTCTTTCTTCGGAAAACAGAGCATTGATGCGACAAGAAAAAAAACTTGCCTATTGGCACTGCTACTGACATGATTTCCAGAATTCCCCACTCTTGTTGCCATGGAAATCTGTGGCATATGTTCAGTAACCTAATTCGTTAGGCCTTAGATAAGACAGCACATTGTAACCTAGCTGTCTCACACCCAGTGCCATATAACCTGTTGATTATTTATGTCATGTTTAATGATGCCAGCTTGTGAGCTAGAGAAACCTCGTGGCAAATGATTATTACTGGCCTGCCTTCAAGGGTTCCATTTGTGTCCTGAAGCAGGAAGTAAAACTTTATTTTGTGCTGCCTGTCTGAGAAGTTCCCCTCGGGTTGAAGGCAGCGCTGTGTCAGCAGTGCTCCTGCCCTCCAGGTGTCGGCGCCCACAGGAACTCGAGTTGAGCACATCGGCGGCAGCACCTTGCCCCTGCCGCCTCTTCACCCTTCCTCCTCCCCGATTCTGAAGCTTCCTGCCAGCTTCCTGCTTGCTCTCACTTTGCTCTGATGTCTGCTGAAACACAGTCAGACAGTTTCCTCTGTTTAAAGATTCAAATGTCTGAAGCTGTCTCCACCGTTGACAGATGCACTCGTCAAAAACGAGCACTGGTTGTGAAATATTCACTGAGGGCACTGCTAGGGGTCATAAGCTGTTGTTATTCTTTCTAACCCCCCCCCATCTCTTGTTAAGGAGAAGTGATAGTTCACATCTTATTTTGATTATAGTTCTGGTTTTAAGGCCATGATCATTTGGGTGTGTGATCATCTGGATCAGGCTTACGTAAAAACAACAACAGCAACGAACTCTCTTTAAACTTTTACGTCATGGAAAGCATAAACCAACTCCGATATTCTCAAGCATGGCATTACCCTGACCCACAACATTTACACAACGTCACCCGTTTCTACAGCGTCACACCGTTCTTGTAATGTTCCATTTTCATAAGAAGGGGATATGTATTCTCTTTTTAAATTTTCTCTTAGGGTGAAGCCTGAGCGACGCTTACTGGAGGAATGTCTCAGCCAAAGGGCACTTTTTCAAAATACCTTTTGCCTAATTTGCTCTGTTAGGAGTTGTTGTTCCACTGCAAAGAACATAACATTTCATAAACCTGTTCTGTCTTCATATTCAGTCTCAAAAAGTCTCTCTTCTCATTAAAACGTGTCCTGCTCCATGTCACAGCTTCAAAACGTCCTCTGTGATCTTGTTGTGTTGTGTCCCCTGTGACTAAGGCATCACCGTCACCAATCCCTTGTATCACGTCACCAAGTCTCAGCATGTCACAGTAGAAACTCTTGATCTCCCTCTGAAGTCTGGGCTCTAGATACTCGCCTCGGATAAGTAGCAGTCGCCGGCTCAGCGCCATAACTTTTGTTGTAACGAATTAATTCCGTAGACCTGTCGGGGTTGAGTAATGAGTCATATTCATGCCACAACACATTACCTGGCAGGTAGAAAGGAGGCTGTTACTGGTAATCCTTAAGTGTTTAACACTGACTCATCAGCTCCTCTGTAAGATGGGGATAAATACATGCTAGGGGAAAATAACTTAAGTGAAAAAGCTTTGCTCTGATTTCGCAAGCAAGAAAACCCCCACAGTGGACTGATAAACAAAGCTTTTTTGCAAGTAAAACTGCAGCGAACTGCATTCATTACTAAAGGGCTAAATTAATTCTCAGTTGAGTTTCTCAAGTGTAGTGAAGATTGTGTGAAAGTGCTGATCTAATCCCCGTCACGGAAGTTTTCAGGGTGTGTTCAGATGCAGCAGAATGTTTCAACCGTCATGATCCTTTTTTACAGCCTGTTTGATCCAAGGGCATATTATATTATCATTTATGATAACAAGCTCTGCTCTGTTAAACAAGAATCACTCAGTTGGGCTCATCGCTCTGTCTGTTGAGATGTTTTCTTGGATGAAGTAAAAAATAAATAAATAAATAAAGCATAAAAAGTACAAGCAGTGTATTGACATTGTTCTGAAAACCCTGGGTAATGCTCTTGCAGCTTATGGAAATCTCTCCCTGCATCCCCGTCTCTTCTAGGGTCACAGCTATTAAACCGGTTCATTATTAAGTGCACAATAACCAAGACATTTTTCTAGCATAAACATTTTATAAGCTACGACATCCAGGTCTCCAGTTCCCTCCCCATGTTCACACAAAACTGCGCCTGTAAATATTTATCGCCCGAGTGACTCACTTTATTTGAGAGCGTCGGCTGCATCTGGAGTCCGTCTCGCGAAGGGAGTTCCACAAAGTCAGGCTTCCTAGAGTTGTCCAGCCTCACGCAGCCCATTAGTAATTGCTGAGGATCAATGCCACAAAACTGGTTATCCAAAAGTTCACATAACGCAGGAAAATGCTTACATTAAAGTATGGGAGGTTCGAGAAAAAAAAAGAAGAACAAAATGAATGCATTGTCAACAAGATCAACTGTGGCATGTTTAACGTGAAATAATGTGAAACCGTTCCTTCCTGTGGGGAAGTTGTAGTTGTAAACAATTTTTATAGTATTAGCTGAGTAAAAGATACAGTATAACATATGACTGAAGTCTTAAGAGGAAGCAATGGAAATGAGAGAAAATAGCAAAATTATTCAAATCTACTAATACATGTAGGTACATTACAAAGCACTGAAGCTAGCAATAGCAGTATTGATGACCCTTTTAATCATTTCATAGGATTAATTGAGCTTGTGAGTGTCTTAAAATGGCTTTAACCTGCAGCCCAAATATTGAATTGGTAATGATCCAAAACTAATGACACGCTCGACCGGAATGGCTACATTATTACGTCTGAGCAAGGGAGGCAACCAGATCCAACCACAGATGAGCACCTAGGACAATACATTCACTGGTACAAATACACACCCTTTACCTACGTCACTGTATTGCAATGTGTGCTTTGGAGCCTGTTTATTTAGTTTGTTTATTTTGTGTCATGCCTGGTTCACTTGGTATGTTGCTCTAAGATACACCTAGCATATACATTGGCACAATAATAGGTGCAGAAGTGTAATTGAAATGTTTATTACTTATCATTCAAATGGCCAACAAGAGTATAGAGTAAAAAATATGTTGCGATCGAGATCATCATTCCGTATGGGTACCAGAGTTTACAGTCAAGGCTTTGAGAAACCTTGTGCAAAACATTGAAAGCACAGCTTGTCACAAGATGCACTGCCATGAAAACCTTGTGTGACACTTGCTGTATGCTGACTGACAGCGAGGCCATGTCTTATATAATACCTGTGAAGTGCTGACTGAGTGTTTTAGCTTAGTCTGATGTTAGTATTTTGGGGTCTTGTTCTTTCTTAATCACGTTATTTATTTATTTTTACATTAGAATGGAACCAAAGACGTGTCCGTACCATACAGCACAGCACATCAGATCCAGTATAATCTGATGATAATATAACAAAAAAGAACAAATAATAAAATGCATTTGAATATTTGAATTTGAATGTTAAAGCAGTTTGACAGACGTGTTGTGTTTAATCATCAAGAAAAAGGATTGTCAACACACTGAATTTGTGTTCAGTGTATAAAGCAGAGACGCCTCCAATGGCCAAGGAGGGTACCACGCCTTCGCCTCAGGCCCCGGGCTCACGGCCAACCCTGGAAAGGCAGTGCTAATGACTGTCGCACAAAGGCCAAATGTCTCACAGTGAGGCAGAGAGAAGCTGGCCAGACTCGGCTCACTTGATCTCACAGCAGAGTTCAGTATGTGCAGTGAATCCAAGTAGCCGGCCATAGGTGGCCTGCACACGATGTAGACTTTCTCTGGGCTTAGCATTTCTTTTAAGCCCCTCTGACCCATCTTACATCCGGGGGTTGTGTGCTTTCTGTATACCTCTACTCTGTCTGTGTATCATAGGTACATTTTCTCTAAAGACTTCCTTGTTGCCTTCTCAGTTGTGGACGTTAATTTAACTTTTTCACCCCAACACAATGTTACCAGTTTGCTTGTTTTAACTGAGAGCTGTAAAGCTCTCGCTTGTCTTAGTCTGTTGAAGAGCTCTATGGTTGTCGTATATCCAGTGAAGCGTTTAAAAGCTGGGGTCCTTGATGCGCTTACTTGAGTGAATTTAGACAAGGACGTGGTACTTTATGGGCGGCAGGATGCAATGAGGACCTCGGATGGGTTTTCTAGAGGTGAAGTCTCTGTCTCTCTCTCTCTCTCTCTCTCTCTCTCTCGCACTGTCTCTCTCTCCACTGTAAGCTATTGGCTACCGGCCCGGGTCTGCGACATAGAGGAACTGAGGAGCTGAAGTGGGCACTTTTAGAGCAGCTCCACTGAACACAGGGCCAAGGACAAAAGGTGTGTGTGTGTCTGTGTGTGTGCTTGTACACACTCCTGTGAGTGAGTGGAGCATGTACACGGAAAAGCATCCTTTCAAGTAGGGTCCAAGGATCACAGGCTATAGTGCTTCATCGTCTGCTGCAGGCACATATTGTACATACAAAGGCGTGTGCATCCTTTCAGTTGAGGGCTGGAATTGTCGTGTGTGTTTGTTACATTTGATCGGTGTGACGCTTACAACAGATAATAAGATCATTAAGCTAGATATACAAAATACCTGAAGAGTCTGTCTGATCACCCCCATGAAATCCTCCTACGCTGCCTGCTGCAGACAGAAACACAATGAATTTGCCATCCTTGTGCTCCGTCGAGAACCAAATCAATTGCTTTGACAAAGTCTTAGTGTGGCTGACACTATGCCTTTGCTCTCTCGCTGGAGATAAAAGAGGCCTGACAATTATGAAAATGGCCACAGGGAAGAACCTGCCATCTAACGCGAGGTGCTGACACTTGTTGTTGTCATCGTCGTCATGTCGTCGTCATCGCCCAGTTGCGGCCCTCAGATAGACAGGACTTTGGAGATCTAAGCACGTTGTGTGCATGTGCCATTAATGCTAGCATGGGGCTGCCACTTAATTCCACCGCGTTTAACTAAACTGCTGAGGGAGTGTGGGTGGGGTTGTTGTGGTCTGAGGACACAGCACAGGCCACTGGGGGATAGATGGAATATTTCAGAGCATATTAAAGACTCATTTTAGGCAAACTACTATGATGCTTTTTAAAATTCTTACCCTGTGACTGACACCGCATTGACACGTTAATATTTAAGGTCAAGAACAATTAATATTGCATAACTTCCAGGAGGACATGTCAGATAGTACTGTGGGGTGAACAACTAAGCAAAACAAAGAGCTAAGTACTGATTTCTCAGTGTTTGTGTGTCTTCACAAAAAATGTGTTTTCCTAGTTTTGCTTATTGTTATCATTGGAAGGCTGAGTTTCCTCCTCGCTCAGCCGGCCCTGGTTTATGTTGGACTGCTGACTTCAGCCTGTGACAATGAATGTAGTGTTAATGGCTCCTGACATAAAGCACTGGGACTTCTGCTGCCCCAGGGCTGAGGGGACACACAAACTAGCATGTAGTCAGACAATAAAACAAGCAGCTATGCTATATCTTTGGATAAATACAAATAAGCACACACACACACACACCCAGCGGCAAGGACCCAAAAAGAAAGACACCCAAAAAGACACATTAGTATAGCTCCATGCTGTCACTCTCCTTTGACGAGAGGAGAGGACAGTGTGTTAAGAGGGAGAGGTTGTCTGTGAGAGGTTCCCCTGGGTTTTGAGGATTCGTCCGGTTTGAAAGGGTTTAATGGAGTTGAACTAAGGGCAATTAGCCAGCCAGGACACATGGTGCTGCAAGGGAGAAGAGCAGGACCTAGGCCAGTCACCCACACAAGACTCTGTACTTCATCAGTGGCATACAAATGTCACATGGACTGTGAGGCGTTTTTATTTTTTTCATGCCCTAATGTGAAAATAACAAAGGATTATCTCAATATGTTTTTCACAGAAAAACAAAAAAGGCTGTTTCCACAGGGAGTATAGATTGTACAAATATCCACAAACCACTGCTTCCCCACAAACCAAAAGCTTTTGTCGAAGCAGCCTTAGGTTTGGGCCTACCGATAGTTCTCCAACCAAAATATCATAAAGAGGGATTAATGTGGACAGATCCGCAAGCACTGCATTCATTTTGTGGGCAACATCAACTGGGGATAAATGTGAAGAGCATGGCAGTATTCTAGCTCTTAGCACCTTCCGAAAATCTCACAATTCCCACATTACCGTCTCTGTTTTGGTGTTCACACATGAGCAGCTTGAGCGACAGTGACATTTATGGGCATGTCCAGACAGCAACCACGTCCGCCCCTGGGGCAGTCCCTCCCCTCTCCAAACCCCCCTTGGTCTCTGGAAGTATCTAACTGTGCTTCGAACTCCCACCCCACCCCCTCCAATGACCCTAATATACACACTATCAATAAGTTAGATTGACTGAGCTGCAGGCACGCAGAATGGGTACATGTCAATCCACACCAACAGGCTGCTATAGGTTATTATGTGAAGGGGGTGAATAAGTGGCCTAAAAAGATAGATAATTTGCTCCTTGTGCTTCTGAATCAAAACTCTCTAAAAATGATTCCTATTGAAGTCCAGTGGATTTTGAAAGTAGTCTTTTTTTGACCTGCTTGGAATCCGGGAGTATGAATGATTTGTCACTAAAATATGAGTCATAAGCTGCCAGAATTAATAGACTCACGCGTTCAAAATTCATTTGGAAATTCATTTGGGTATGAGTTGACCTTAAGTTGCCCTCGGCTGCCCTGCATTAGCATTCACAGAGTAAAAGGGGAGAGAAGCGCTAATGTGAAGTGGAAGAGATCCCATGTGTTTTTTCCACTCTAATAAGTGTCAGTCAGGAGGACTCGTATTCCGAGGCAGTAGCCGCCTCCCTTCCTCTCTTTCGGCTATGTGCTGTCTTCCTGGCTCTAATCATGTGCCCATTGTGTATGGATTTACTGCCCTCACAGCCCCCAGGATGGAGATTTGATTTTTCCCCTGTACTGGCTAATCTTTCCCTCTCACTCTCCATTTTTCTTTCTAATTCTCTCATTCTCTTGCTGTCTCAGACATTTTTCCGTCCTCTCTTCCTTTTTAGATAATCACTGGTTGACTGGAAGCATGTTTTTATTCTCTGGCTCTCATAGTTTGTTCCACCAACACTTTCCTCATTGCTCCGAATATTAGTGACTGGAATAGCTCAAATGGTTAAACAGTTGCAGACTCAATTTGTTCTGACTCGTTGTTTACTGTCTTCCAGCCACTCTCACTCTCCTGGCTCCATGGCAGCAGCAGTGCGAGGCAATGAGTGGTCATGTGGACGCTGCACCTTCTTAAATGCCGGCGCAGCACCTCGCTGCTCCATCTGTGAGGCACCACGCCAGAAACCCGACCTTAACCAGATCCTGAGGCTAAGCAGCAGTGAGGAGCATCGCTGGGCCTGTCCGCGCTGTACGCTCAACAACCCCCAGGGATCTGGAGCCTGCTCCGTCTGCGGCTTCGGACCATCCCCTGCTACTCACACCCCCCCTACAACCACCATAGCCGCCACAGCCAATGGCATCCCGTCTGCCCCACTTGAACCCCCATCACCTATCGTCACCCCCACGGTTTTACTTGAGCCCCACGGACAGCATCCGGCAAAGGAGGAAGTGCTGCGACGATCTGAAAGCAACGGAGAAGTGTGCATTCAGGAGGGGCAGCACTCCGGCTGGGCTTGCCCTCGCTGCACACTCCACAACACGCCCGTGGCACTGTCATGTTCAGCCTGTGGTGGGCCCAGGAAACTGTCTTTGCCTAAAATTCCCCCTGAAGCACTGGTGGTGCCTGAGGTGCGCACGCCCGTGCTGGGGTTTCCTGTTCACACAGCAGCGACTGCACCGCTACTCATAGACTTAACGGATGACTCTCCCCCACCCCCTCCTTGTGATCCTCAAGAACCTCCCCATGTCTCCTCACAGACCCTTTCCTCTCCCTTTTCTCCCTTCTCTTCCTCCCTCCAAAACAACCCTGTGCCCCGCAGCAGGAGAGAGGTGCCCCCCACAGGGCGCCCACCAAACCCAGGCACCAACACTCCCAGCCCCACTTCCCCTTCAGCGGCCAGTGCTCCACCCCAGCCAGGACCACAGCGGCCAGCCAAGCCCAAACATGCCCAACCCCAGGAACCTTCATATCCCAACAAGCGCCTCAGTATCTTGGAGGAAGAGGAACCTCAGCACCATCCACTGACCCCCCACCTCCCCGGTTCTTCCTCAGGCACCCCCACCTGGAAGTGCCCTAGCTGCTCATTGCCCAACCAAGGTAGCTCGTCTAAGTGCGATGCCTGCCGATCAACACGGGTTGGTGCTGACCTCATTGACCTGGTAGGCTGTGAAACGGTACGATTCACCCCAGCCAGCCCCTCCAGCCCGGACTTCAGCACCTGGGCCTGCTCCAAGTGCACGCTGCGCAACCCCACAGGTGCACCCAAGTGCTCGGCCTGTGGTTCTTCCAAGCTGCATGGCTTTCAGGAGCAACAGACGCCCCTGCCCCGCTGCTGTACACAGTGTGGCCTGCCGTCGGGGGCTGGCACAGCATCATGCTCCTGTACACCTTCCTCTTCTTTATCCTCCTCGGGTCCTAAAACACGGAAACAGGCCCGGGGCTTCCCTTCCTCCTCTTCTGCTATTGCTTCTAGTTCCTCCTCCACCTCATCTAGCCTTCAGGAGAAGATAGGACAGTGGAGCTGCCCAGCATGCACTCTGCTCAATGATATCAAGGCCAAGAACTGTGCAGCATGCCACACACCGCAGCAGTACCTCACCCTTCGGAAGGTGGTTAAGCCTCTAAAGAGGAGGGAGAGCATGCACGTGGAGGCCCGTCGACGGAATGATGAGGGCGAGGCCAAAGAGCTTTGGGAAAATATTGTCAGCTTCTGCAGAGAGGTAAGGGAAAAGTAGTGGTAGCACCAACCCTTAATGACAACGGGTTCAAAAGTTAGAGGCACAGTTTCTTTTGTGAGTCATTAGTAAATTATAATGGCTTGGGGCTTTGACTTTTATCACTTCATGATTTTTCTGTTGTATTGAATTTGCATCATCTTCAGAGGGTGAACAAGTAACGGCTTGTCCAAGTAGCAGGTTTTCATCGACAGGCATCTGACATTTGGTCAGTTAATAATTTGTCATTTTGTTCTATTTACAGTTTACATTTTGTGGAGTTTTCCTGTCCAGATCTGCATATTTCAGTTTGTAATGCTTCACCGGGTGCACATTGCCTACCAGAGCATAGTTCCCTCATTTTGTTATGGCTCTGGCATTGTTCCCACTCCCTCAATGTCTCTAATTTCAGAGAAATGCTAATAGGCTTTGTCATTGCCTCTGTTTGCACTTGCTTCAGAAGCAGAGTTTTAAACACACCAGCAGGTGAATGTTGACTACCTAAATCAGCTGCAGACATTGTGTCTCATTTTTATTTCCAGACTACACCTGCCCTCAGTCACAGAGAAGTCACTTCAAAAAAATTCAGATTCAGAATTTCAAAAGTCTCGGCTTTGAGTCCGGTTGTATTGTTCGTTCTTATTAGGCTCAGCTGGGATGTTTTTCTTTTATGCTGACAGCCTAGTTTTACTCAGACTCTATTTCCTGTTCTCTGTTTACACAAACCACAACTTAAGTGTTCTTATTTAGGAAGGTATTAGACTACTTAATGAAATACATGTTAGTGTATAATGGCAGACCTATCTGTGAGAGATAAAAACATTATGAATGTAATATCCTTTTTAAAAATCAGAACAGTGTTCTTTTTCCACAGACAGAAAACACTCCTTTTAATATCAATATACACTGAAACAGAGCGTTTTCATTAAGCTGCATAAATGTTAATCATTAAGCGTTTCTCTTTTTCTTAAGGGATGAAAACCTAATTGTGCTTTTGTAATTACGGGCTTGTCTGTTGTCATAACAACCTAAAATAATGATGTATCGGATCCTCTGCATTTAATGTTCAAACATCAAGAAGACTTTGAAGCCAATTGTGTCATTCGTGAGCCCTGATTGGTCTGATTCACAGTGTCACAGCTGTTTGGAGACACATTGATGTCTTCCCTAGCAACCACAGTTAGGATGTGACAACCTTTATGTTGCTTGTTTGTATCACACCACTTCACGTTCACGTTCTCTGCAATGCTGAACCTTTAAAAAGCCTAGATTATGTAGTCATTGAAATGCTACTCGGGGCTGTCAGAAGGGTTCATCTAAGACCATTTAAGACTGCTAACACTTAATGCTAATGAGAAAAACCTGACTGGACTAATTCAACCTCAGATAAATGTAGTTCAAGTCAGATTCAAGTCATTTTAGGCTTACCGTATATTCTCTGAATGTATTTGGGTGTCTGATGCGTGCCCACTTACAACACCGGCATGCCACCTATCATGCCATGTTTACAATAGCATGTGAGCTTCAGAATGCATTATTAATGGCTTCTTTGAAAGTCACAGGGCTCACTGCTGCGAGCGTGGGAGGGAAGTTGGCTAAGTAGGAAGGAAGGATATCGGAGATCCCTCATCCCCACCGTCCCTTCCTCTTTCCCCAATTTAAGATCAACATTTAAGCTAGTCTTTCCTTCATCATCTTTCCTTTTCTCCTGCAAGTATTTTCGGCATCCCTCTCTCTAGCTCTGCCCTCCGCGCTCTTCAAAGTGCGTTCCTCTCTTCATCTCCTTTTTATCCTGTCTACCTCCATCACAACTAGACCCACATGCACATCCTGGGTTTATTTCCCCTCCTTTCTGCTAATATCTCAAAATATTCTTTCCCTTTGCCGCACCCTCTCCACCCCCACCCCACCCTCTCCACACGACTGCACTCAATTCTCCAGTGTAGTTGTGTGTGCGTGTGCGTGCGCGTGTGTGTGTTAAGGTGAACACAGGGCCGGCCTATTTTTAGTAGCAGAGCTGGAGAGAAAAGGAGCAGAAATGATCCGCTTCCCTATAGTGAATGTCATCACAAACAGCATCAACTGCTGCAGCTCGATTTTAGGGGTCAGAGAGATGTTGGTGGTAGAATTAGTAACCAAGAGGTGCTATTCTTTGTAATCCATCACTGCCAAGGTATTAACACTTGGCAAGCACCAAAACACCAGCGGTGAAAATTTAATCATGATAAAAGCTTTTTGGTTTACGCAGTCTGACCACACAAGTACAGCAAAAGTTTCAGACTGCGTGTTTTTATTGGTTTGGTTCAGATTTTCTTTTTTAGACTTGCTGGATTATAGCATATGCTGCTGCTGATGAAATAAACTGCATACGTTACTGGAAAGTTTGTCCATATTGTAGCAATCAATGAAGACCAAAACTGTGATGTGAGAAATATTCTCTCCTCACCTGAGCGGAGTTTGTTTCTCTCGCCTCCTTGCTTTTGACTCTCCTTCATTGGTTTAGAGAGCGAGAGGTGTGTGTGCGCGCTTGATGCCGGCGGCCCCAGAGCGTGTCCGCTTAATAGCTGTGCCAAACAAGTAAATGCTACTAACAGCCGTCAGCGCCGCTTCCATCGTGGCTGGAACTGGTTCCTCTGTTCCCTCTCCATGTCACCCTGTGGGGGAGCAACAAAAAGACGCTACATGGCAACGGAGTGACTTTGATTTGTTAGATTTTTGTTCTCTACAATACTCTTTATACCACTTGTTGCTTGATTTTCTTTTGCCACACTTTTTTTTTTTTATCTGGGATTTTTGTTTGCATGTTGAATTGTAATTTCTGACTGCCTGTAGTGACACAGTGCAGTGGTTTTTCACCAGGCTGTTCTGGGATGCTTTTGTTTTGGCTTTAATAAGTGTGGAGCTATGATATCTAGCTCTGTAGTTCCATGTCACCACATTTTCTGCGATCAATAGATTGTCTGTAACATAGCTACAAGCTTACTATCCTCAAAAAGGTCTCTGTGCGCCTGCCAGTTCTGTGTAGTCTGGGAGAGGCAGGAAGGCAGCAGGTTTTCTCAGCTCGACACTGAATTGGCTGATTGCGGTCTAGTTTGCATGCTGGCACATGTCCAGTGATAGAATCAGAGACAGCCGCGCCAGGCTCATTTGATGAGGACAGTCAGCTAGACTTACGCTGGCAGACGTCACAACACAACACAACACAACGCAACGCGAACAACAAGAAAACATTTTTGTACTCAGCAACAATTATGTTGTTATATCTTCTTTCATACAGGCAATAAATGTTACTTAAAGGCTCTTCTCATTTTACATATTCTGCTTTTGATTTTTTAACACATTGTTGTTAATATATGTTATGTCTAGAACTGCTTGTTTGTGAGGGACTGCTCAGAAAATGAATCACCTATCATAAGACCAGGATGGTGTTGCATGTCTCTGAAGTTTTAAATGACAGCATGGCATCAACAGCAAACAAACCAACAAACAAAAAAAACAACATTATTCCACTTTTCCTTATGAGCAGAATACAGCCGACCATTCTGCTCATTATCATGTCTTTCAAGGGGCAATTCACAATATGGGAGATGAGTGCAACGAGATACGCTAACAGCAGTACCTTCTGGAAGTGAAAGGATGGATTAAAACATGTTGAAGCACATGGCGGATAGCACGTTGTGAGATGCACCATGTACTAACATCACCAGGTTCTCTTAGTTTATTCATCAACTGAAGTTCCCTTTAACCTGAAGATGAGAGAGTGTGAAAATAAGCTTCTACCTTAGTGCCAAACAGTAAAGTAATTCTCAGAGTAAGTCTGCAAATGCTCGTAGTGCTGCATTAATAATATATGAACTGAAATGGATGCCCATCTCAGGATAGATTTGGAGCAATAAATGGAATCAAACAGTCAAATTTAAATCATGGCCACAATTGACAGACCAGATTAAGCCAATAAAATAATGTCTGTGGATGTCAAGAGGCTTCTACTAACATGCATTTGAACTAACTTGAATTAACTAACTTTTAATTTATCTTTTAATCATCCCAAACAATTGTTTAGAAATAGGCTGATTTCAACAGTAATAGTTATAGTAACTACATTACAGCCATTAGCTGGAGCTGAGCTCTGCCAGGTGGACTTTAATGAGGCTGCATCTTTGACCCTTGGTCACTGCTCCCAGTTGTGTCTCTCTTATTCCTCTGTAGGTTTGTCTGTGTACACTGAGTGCCCTGTGAGATACATTCGTTTTAAGTTAAGTCTCTGTATGTGTGTCCAGGGCCAAAACTTCCCCCTGCACCTCTGCGGTAAATCCACACCCGCGTCTAAGCCCACACAATAAAAGCCAGCACAGGGGTCAAACATAAGCCAGGGAAGTACAGAATCGGTAAGCTACGTGGAGACCTGGGATGGCCGGGGCTGTGGCGATTCTGTCTGGTAGCCCATGCTGCATCGAGGCTACAGAATTGGATTGTGGGGGATCGAGGCTAATCAATTCGCTTCACTGTGAGCCACCAGAAGGGGTGTCCACATTACATCCCCTGACTGCCTCGCAACACTACTGGCCGAGCCCACTTCTGACACCACAAACAGGAAACCAGATAGGGTTGCGTGTGAGGCTGTTGGCCCTCTCAAGTTTGTACAGGAGAGTTTTAGATGGGCAGATAGTGTGACAGATTGGGTGTCTTGATCTGTTAATGTATCCATGTTGTCGAGGTCCTATGTACAGTAGAGAGAGGCAGCTACATTTCAGAGTGTTTAAATCCAGTGTGTCATTTTAAGTGCCCGGTGCTCTGCAGGGAATATGCCTGGGAAGGGAAGCATTTGAAATGTTTGATTTGCATACGTGTCCCGTATCCTGGCAGGGTACATGGCGGCGCCACGTTTGATCTCCCGCTGTGCACATGTGTGATGCCACACTTAGTAAGCATGGAAGTGATTCCTCCTGCCACACGACTAAATGTGGAAGGCAGCGGTTTGTCCTTACTTATCCTCTCAGAATGAATGGCTCCTCGTTTGGCCTGTAGAGTATTAATTATCATCCACCTGCAACATATGTCATATTAGAAATGCAGGGGAGGGATTAAAAGCTAGTCCTCAAAGCTCCAAGTGTTCTTCAGGCTGGCATTAGCTGTTTGAAAAACTTTATTTTTACGTGCCCTCACAAACTTCTTTGGGTATGATTTTAAAAAAGTTTTTTCGGGTTTCTTTTAGACAAGATGATTTCAATCATCTACTGTAAGATAACAACAAGGTAACAATCACAAGTGTCTCACTGTTTTTGAATATATTTGAAATGGAAGTCATGCTGACAATACTTGAACAGGTTCAGTAATCTCACCTTTTTGTCTCCCTATCACGTTTCCACCCCCCCCCGCAGAACACTGTGAACTTTGTGGATGACAGTTTCCCCCCGGGACCTCACTCAGTGGGCTTCCCTGAGGGCGACAGCGTCCAGCAGCGAATCAAAAAGTGGCTCCGTCCCCACGAGATCAACTGCAGCAACTTCAAAGACAGAGGAGTCAAGTGGTCCGTCTTCCGCACTCCACGGCCGTCTGACATCCTGCAAGGCCTGCTGGGAAACTGTTGGTGAGTTGTCAGAACCGAACACGATGACACATAAGGCACTCATTAGTCTGGATAAATTACAACAATCTAGAGACCGGTCATTTACAAAAAGACTTTGAAAAAGGCAGGAAAAACAATGAGTTAATGCTTTAACCCAGCATACACAAGATCCCCAGAGTTAAAGGACATTTTTCATTCCATTCAGCCTCTGTGAAAGGTCAGAGTAATATAAAACAGACAACAGACAGACAACATTTCATGTCCGTGTGGTTTTTGTCTGAGTCTGCTTTAGATGAACACTGCAGCCTGAATCTAGCAGAGAGAGAGAGAGAGAGAGAGAGAGATGGAGGCAGTGACAGAGAGGCAGTGAAACAGTAAGTAAAGAGCGAGAAGCTGAAAAACCGGGAGGCTGAAAAAAAGAAAGAACACAAGCATTAAATGAAAGATGGAGGGGGTGTGGCTGGACAGATGCACGGATACACCTAACAGGGAGATTATTCACGGGAATGTGAGGCTGGACACATGCTTTATCTCTCTGCCCTTGTTCTGTGTGTCCTTTGGGGTGTGTATACGTGTGTTGCCGTCCACCATCTTTTTATATACACACACAGACACACACACACACACACACACAAACAACAAAGAACAGTCACTCTCAAAGTTATCCCAATACAACTTTTCGCTTCATAACCAGTACACACAGCTTATCAAAAATAACTTTCCCCGGAGTCGAATTCTCTCATTGCGACAGGATGTAACCCCTAATTCATCTCTCTCTCACTCACACACTCACTCACTCACTCTCACACACACACACGTACGTTTGTTTTGTCCTAATAAACCAGCAAACAATCCAGCTCCATTCAGTCAGCCAACGACAGCAGAAGAAAGCAGCGTCACTCTTGTCCTTGACTACGGCTGCGATACAAGCTGACGTTAGTCACATTATGACACGGCTAATTGGATTTTCATTTGATTGCCGATTGGTTTTTCATCAGTGGCTGAAAGGGCTGATCGGCCTCGCTCAGCTGCCTCTTGAGCAGATGGAATATAGCTTTAATAATACACATTTCCAACCCCATGTAAAGAGTTCCCGTCTTTAAACGGCTGATGCCCTTACACACACTGACGGGTGGACTGAAAGGAATATAACTGCCATCTGTAGATATAGTGACAGTAGTTCTACCAAAGTAGCTTGTCAGTTTGGTAAATTCTGTATTATATCATTAATAAAGGGGTCAGTATACTGTAAAATCAAAGACAAGATAAATATTTTGAGCTCGTCCCAAAACCTTAAACCTTTTTGTAGCCATTTCATCAGTGTTGTGTGATCTCTTTCTGCACTTTCAGATTAACTCATGTTCACTTTTAAATATATTCTTTTTAAGTTGGATCCTTGTGTCCCCAGCCGCGTTTCTCTTGTGTGAGAAATTAGCACTTTCTGATGTATGCGGATTTTCGATGAACTAATTTCTCTCGCAAACTAATTAGGGGAGGCGAGCCAGTTTGTCTTTGCTGCAGGGTGAATTAACAGTAACGGGGAGGTAACCAAAAGGCATAGATGCCTGACATCAAATGGGATTTGATTTTCAATAAGAGCAAATTATGTTAAAAAAAATAAAAATAAACCTTTCATAACTGCTCAAGGTACCTTGCGGAAAAGGATATTCTAATTTCACATTTACAGTCTCGTGGCTGCTTGTCAGTCTTTCTTTTTGTTCTTTTCTCTGATTGCGTCTGTCAGTCGACATTCCTTATCCAAAGTGGGCTTCCAATCAGCTGGTCATTTACATCTTTTCATCTCCATTTGTTTCACAGCTTTATTCAGATTGTCTTTGCGCTTAGTTTCAGTCACATCCTCTCTCCGACCCATCTGTTCATCCTGAGCCGACGTCTCATTTTCCAAATTCACTGATCTTTATCCCTCCCCAGGTTCCTGAGTGCGCTGGCAGTGCTGGCGGAGCGTCCGGAGCTGGTGGAGAGGGTGATGATCACCAGGACCATCTGCCCAGAAGGGGCCTACCAGATTCGGTTATGTAAAGATGGCACGTGGACGACGGTACTGGTGGACGACATGCTGCCCTGCGATGATTATGGCTACCTCCTCTTCTCCAAGGTTAGGAAAGCGGGGGGGGGGGGGGGGTATCCCCGGGGGGTGGGTAG
>JAVQJD010072911.1:0-16170 GCA_036023655.1 Nannoperca australis | reverse complement strand
ACACACACACACACACACACACACACACACACACACACACACACACACACACACACACACACACACAGTGCCATACCAGGCCATGCCAAAGTGAACCACGCTGTGGTCATAGAAACAATACAACAAACAGACTAGAAGAGACCAGAATAGCAGGGCACAGAGCAGAAAAGAATAGAAAAGTGAGGGGAGGCTGAAACCAGATTTGTTTATTGATTCCAAAAACTCACACACTTCCAAAACCCTCAACTTCAACACAAAAGACACACAGCTAGCCAACTCAAACTCTCCCTAAAGCGCAAATGTATCGCCTACACACACACACACACACACACACACACACAGAGTGGTAGCATGCTAATGAAGACAGTAAATCACTACTAGGTCATGTGTGGAAAAGGCTGCCAGATACCTGCAACCATGGCTAGAGACCTCCCTCGGCCACACACTGTGTGTGTGTGTGTGTGTGTGTGTGTGTGTGTGTGTGGGTGGGTGGGTGAGCAAGAGAGATGGAGGATGCCTGTTGGCTGTAAACACGACTGCTACGAGAAAACAGAAGAAGCACCAAGGAGGCATAAAATGGCAAAACACGCAGTATCTATCAGCAGTGAACGATGCTCCATATTTCACAGTAAGAATTACGTCTTCATTTAACCAAAGACAAGCTGCGGACAGAGTTGGAAGACCGACTGTAGAGGAAGTCAACAACCTCAGCAGGACTGACAAAATGTTCCCTTTTTTAAACTCTGAAGAAAGAGAAAACATGCTCACTACCCCATATGTGTTCGTATTTTCCTCTCAACATTTATCTTTCTTACTTTGTGACAAAATTAACAAACCCCAGTAGTTTACACTCAGTAGGTTAGTTGATTGAAGGCTAGTAATTCAGTGAACACTGAATATGTATGAATACATCACATGGTAAAACATATATTTAAAAATGACACATACACAACTAAAAGCAAGGTTCTATATCACCGCCAATGTTGGGGTGTGTGTGTGTGTATGTGTGTATCCAAGCTATTCTAAGAACAGCTAATCAAGGTAAAATGTTAGTGAAAAGACACCTCCAGCTGGGTGGACCAGGTAATGATCAGGCTTACAAGAAGCACAATCACGTCTGAATCACCAGGGCCCACATGGTCACTCTTAAGCCCAGCTCAGACCAAAGATTCCCGACGAGACCAAACCACTTGTCAAATCGCCAGGTTTAAGAACGTAAGGCACGTCACCTGTACAACAGCCAATCAGCTCCTAGCAAAGTCAGCTGTCAGCTGGTCGAAAGAGTATAGCCTACTTTCTTTATTACACTGATTAATAATACAGTAATAAAATAATGCACTAAATTACTAATTGAAGAGCAAGAAAAATAGTGTAGCCTGCAGTTGTTATGGCAGAGATAGGAGGATACTTTTAATTTTGTTTAATTGTTGAGTCTGCCCTCTTTTCTCTTGTAAAACATCATTGTCATGTAACTTCTTTTATCTGTGGGCTGTAGCTCACCTGTCGCCAAGAAGTGCAGCGTTGTCATCAGCCGTTCCCCTGGTGAAATGCTGTCTCGATAGTTAGTGTTTTCTCTGCTGATTAGAGGTGACTCCACTGTGCCAAATATGGGGGTCTCGGACACCCTAATTAACAACTAGTAACCCCAGAGGATGACAAAATCAAATGTTGAGGGGGTCTCAAAATCAAGGTAAGTATTTACTATTTATCTTTATTTTGAAATGTTCTTTGTATTTAAATATTGAAAGGTGAAAATGTGTCATGACGGCGAACAGGCAGCTGATGACATGGTTACCGGTGCCAGTTGTTCACAAAGTCGCTGTATTAACTGAATCTTTTAGAACAGCTCCCCGGTGTCAGAAAAACACACATGGTCAGTTAACAGTTAAATCCCGGTGAGTTAATGAAAGTGTCCACGCTGTGCCAAGCTGTGCGTAATATTACCCAGAGTTTTGGAGAGGTGTGAGTGCACCTGTGTTGACTTTGTCTGAGCAGGAAACACAAGTGATGAATGATTTACTGAAAACGTGCATCTTCTGCCTGTTTTTGATTATTTTTCTATGTATTTATTTGTTAAGGGTTCAACTCTATTTATTTGTTAACAGGTCACCTTGTGAGAAAGTTTTTAATAACATTCCTTATTTTTTCCACTGAGAATGATCAATATCACAGAGAGTATTTCAAACACTGGGTGACACCAACTCCTCTAAACGACGGGACTGCTCCGGTTATATACGGGGGAGACTCACAAAAGAGGGGAGCTCTCCTGTCTCAGGTTCACAGCATACATTTGCATAAGCCCCCTGGGTATTCAGCACCCATGGACGGCTCCACATTCTCGACCATTTCATCAATACTAAAAATGCAACTGTAGCAAGTAACTCCCTGTCACCTCATCTTTTAAGATGCTACAAATTATATCCAGCAGCAAAAAAGGGTTAAAAAGGTTAAAAGGGTTAAAAGCCAGCATTTATAACAAAGGTACAAAGAGTTGTTGCTATGGAAAGCTTTCAGAACGTTGCAAGTAGCAAGTTGGCCTTTATAAAGAAGCAAACTGTCGTAAGCAGCTGCACAACCTTGAAAGATAATATAATCTGATTATGTTCAATTACTCTTTAATTATTTCATTTCGAGAGGCTACAGCATGGATAATTACTTGTGTAAGGTGCTGTGTATTAATGGACTTCACTTCAGGTCACTGACACAAAAAAGCCCACATAATAATAATAATAATAATAATAATAATAATAATAATAATGTGAAAATAATAAAACAGAAACTTGTATAAAACTAAACAAAAGTTTCCTATTTGCCGTGATGGATTACCTAGCTCATGGTATTCACTCTGCAAAAAAAAAAAAAAATGAAAAACTGCTGGTGTTAGCTAGTGTGTTTTATCTTATTCAAACTGGATGAAACAAAGACAATGAGATATGCCGTTGAGATATTTTCAGCGAAGCTACAATTGAGCTTACCTAGAGAAAAATTACAGCTGCCGAAAACATCAACAGTAAATGTCAGGGTTTAGTGCCAGTCCCTAAAAATCAAAGAGCAAGAGTTTCTTTTCTACACTCTGCACCTTCAATAATCACACTGGGAGCAGTACAGAACGTCAGAAAAGAGGCAGAGAGCAGATATATCACAGAGAAACGCAACCTGCTCTTTCTTAACGTTCTACATACTGCTATTTGTCTCTTGACCTATAAGTAAAATCCACTTGATTTCACTGAGGGATGTCAAAATTCAACTTGTATAGACATAGATGTGGAATGCTGAGGATATATGAAACATAAAGGTATATTACAACATATTTAAGTAACTCCAGGGATAAAATCACTGATTTGTGATGTATAACAACATAAATAGCATGTGTAAAATCTCTTTTTGCTTTCAGACATGGTTCTGATCCATGGAGAATGTGTGCAAATCATTAATGACGAATATAATGTTGGTTCAAACACACATGACATGTACACTTTTCAGGAAGAACAGTGCAACCGTCAATTTTCAATATACTGCATGCGAATAATAAAATGATAGCTTCTTCATGCTTTCACTCACATAAACACACAAAGACACGAGCACAAACACACACTTCTCACTTCTGTCAGTCTCAAATACAAACAAATAAATAAATGAACACAAACTTATTAATTATTCTGAGGCAGGAATCAAATATACATGTGTCTGGAGATTTATGTTTGTGTGTGTTTGTGTGTGTGTAGACTTATAAACAGAATCCCCAAAGAAAGGCGGAGAGGCAGACCAACAGCAACTGACAGATACGATGGACAAAAACAATGCCAAAAAAAGGCAGATCAAATGTCACATTCAGGAACTTCTATTCTGTTATGTTAAACATGTTTGAAATGGATATAACAAATAAAAGCAATGCAATTTAAAGCTGCTGTGATCAAAATGTCTCTATCAGCTATGGATGAAATGTGTAATGTGAAAGGTGTTATAGAGGTGACCTCTCAGCTCCGTGGACCATTTTAACATCTTTCTGCTCGTTGCTTTGGTTTTTTCACGGCCCGCAACTTTATTGTTTTGGTTCTCTCTCACCGCTCTCACTAGTGTCATTTTCAGCATCAGCTGGCAGCCGTTTGCAGTGATGAAGCTATGATCAACTCTATGTACACAACCTTTACCAAACGGCAGTTAGCTAGTAAACAAAGTCAAACATTTAGCAGCAGAAGACCAAAAAAGAGCTAAACAGAGAGTGAAAGCCACGTTATCTTTGCCAACATGTACACAACAACTATTTAAGGTGATACTATGTCAGCGTTGGGTTTACAGTTTGCTGTGCTGTTTCCAAGTGACCAAATAATCAATCATTGCAAGTTGAATGGGGGCCAAATGATTCTAAAATGACACAAAAGGAACATAGGAACAGGAAACATTACCTTACATTTACACTGAAATCCAAGTTCATTTTCATGAATTAAAAGCTCATTCCGAAATGTGGGTCAGCATGAACATCCATTCATGTTAATTCTGTGTATGTACAGTACAGTAACCGTTATATAATAGTTTAACTCTGAAGGAATTTCTAACAAAAAAACAACATATTTGCCATGAAACCAGAGAGGGGCGACACCGCCGGCAGAACTCCTATTATCTGGAAACTCAAATAAAAGGTGTCTCTCTTCTGCAGCTAATAAGCATAAAAAAGCTGATCGAGGCTCCATGACAGCAGCGTATGGATTAAACATTCAGTTTGACACGCACAGTAAAATGCACATCCACGCACATGCATAGACAAGTGCTCAGTTAAACAGTCCTCCAGTCTACTTAAGAGAGTTCACATGCAGAGCAGAGCCACTACTGGGAATCACAGTTTAGCCCTCTCCTCTCACTCATCGGCTTCGTCTTTCAGTTTCACAAACAGCCAGACATGCAAGAACACACAGATGCGTTTATATTCACAAAACCCTCCGACAGTCACACACATTTCACACACGGCCATTCGGTCTCTCTGTCAAGGCTTCAGGTTATATCATTAATTACATCTGACAGCGCTTCTTCTGTGTTTATGTGTGTATCTGCAATATGTCCCAGGGGGTTTGAGTAGGGAAAGTGAGGTTCAAAGACCCCCTGCCAGAATGCTAAATCAATATTAATACATGCTCACACACGCGCGCACTTACACAGACACACACACTTCCAACAAAGAGATGTCAGTGGTTAGAGGGCATTGTTTCACTGTCTCTGTGGTGCTCTCCTTCCTCTCCATCAGCCTTTCTCTTCTTTCTCCACAGCTTCGCTTCATCTTTCTGCCTCTTCTCTCTCTCAAGCCTGCTCAGGCAGTCATATCAGCGCTGTGTTGTTCACAGTGACAGACTGTTAACTCTTGGACAGAGTTCACTGTGAGGGTCTCACGCTCTACATGTGCACACAAGCCTTGATTAGGTTTCGTCTGACAAAAGAATGTATTACAACATACTGTTAATGTAACTTTTTGCGAAAAATTGAAATGATAAACACACCCTTCCACAACTCAAGACACTCAGGTGTTTTGCTGCTGCAGCTTTACTTGGTCTGGTATGACTGTCACACTGGACGCTGTGCAGCAATAGTTAAATAGGCTCACTTTAAACAAAATTAAATCAGAAGACACAATGGATTGCGCTTATAGCATAAATGTCACTTTAGTGTGGTATATAAAAGTAGCCAGCCAGATAGGGATGAGTGCTTATGCCTGTGCTTGGGGAACCTTCTAGAAAATGTGGTAATATACGCGAGTACAGAAAATACGTTGGAGGGGCGACAGCTCTATTAGGTTAAAATCACTTACTGAACTAGTCTGCGGTCTATATCATATAAAGATCCAACACTGCCAGAAAAGCTGCCAATAGTCGGGTCATTTAGCTGAGATGATATGGCTGACAACATCTGTGGGCCTCTTGCTCGGGGGGAGATGACAAAGCAACACTCAGGTTCTTTGTTCATTCAACAATGTGTTGGTGTTAACAATTATGGGGTGATGTGAACCAGATATTAACACTTGTTTGCATTAATGGGAGTGCACGCGTACAAACAGACAAACATACGCAAGTGAAAATAATTGACTCATTTGTAGGTACACAACAGCTGGAGTTGGAGACACACTGTCTATCACAGCCGTGCGTACGTAGCTTTTACTAATTGCCTCTCCACCCAACCATGCTTGACCAAACATTGTCTCATGGCTGACTTCATAGCAGAGGCTCTGTGTGTGTGTGTGTGTGTGTGTGTGTGTGTGTGTGTGTATTGTATTGTCATTTCATTGTTGTCTATTCTCTTTGTCCTTTGTCACTTTCAACATTCATCAACATCAAAATAACATCTGTCAACTTCTGTACAAATACACCTGACAGACACAGCTGATGTCTGGACGGACACACACACACACACACACACACACACACACTCCACCCCTCTAACCAACAACAGAGTGGAAGCCGCAAAGTGTGTGTCTGTGTGTTGTGCGTCTCTTTCACTAGAGCACATCTGGGTATAGATGTGCTCTCTATGTTCCAGATGTGTGTTTTTAACCACTGCAGGCTATATCACACCTGGACACCACAGAGACACACACACACACACACACAAACAAAAACAAATGATGTGTGTCACCCATAAACAACCAAAATCAGACAGTTTTAGAGAATGTTGGCAGTATAGTGGCCTGATGCAGGCATCTGTTTGATGTTTGCGAGTGTGTGGTGTCAGTGTGTAAGAGGTGTTCATGCTTTGATATGAAATAGGAAAATAAAATGAAAACGTCATTGTCTGTCATTATACACAAACACTGCAGAGGAAACGACTTGATTTCTACATCTAACTAGCTTCCCCTTTGTTCTCTTGCTTTCTCCATCTTTCTTTACTCACACGCTAGTGCAGAAAGGGAGGGAGCACTACCTGCGAGGCCCCAGGAAACGGAGCTGAGGACCCTCCTAATGACTTAATTGAGCTAATTAACAATGATAAGACGTCCAATCAGCACGCCGGCTTCCTGAAGGCTCTTGTTAGGAGCTAATTAAAGAACCAATCACAGCAGGAGAGGTGATGGCGCTGCGTCACAGTAATGGGGCAAAAGATCACACAACACAATAGTTTTCTCCAACACCTTCATTGAAGTTTAGCTCATGAGGCATTTTTTAAGTAACACAAGCACTTTAAGAGTGTGATGACAATAGTGGAACATGATAAAAGGAGCAATATAACAATTCAAACTACAGAAATACAATAGTAAAAGTCTACAGTGCAGTTACTTTCACAGTATGGGTGTACCTGTACTTGATATTCATTTCAAACCTATGATTGATTTTGTACTACGATATGTGGCTTGTTATAACGGGCAATTTTTGCAGTGAAGGAAAAACAATAAATGTAACGAAGTACTAACCATTTAATGTATGTATGACCCAATTGTTGCTGCTGCTTATCTATCACTAATTAACCTATTTTAGCAATACAATCAAAATCAAAATCAACAAGTCTTATTAGAACAAAGTACAATTCTCTACATATTTGAAGTCGTACTGCTATGATTGGTACAACTGCACGTACTGTAATTATTCCTAGTACTTCAGCAGCTGCTACAACTATAAATATAACTACTAATAATACTCCTATATTTTCTCTGTGTTTTCCCCATCATTACCCACATCATCACACCACTTTACCTCTGCCCTCTCTGTATCCATCCCTCTCTCCCTCCCTTCCTTCCTTCTTCTCTCCCTCCTCATCTCTGTCTTCCAGGGGTAGTGTTCATGTGGCGCGGAGTCCTCTCTCCCTCTCTCTCTCAATCTGGACTCCATGCTGTGCCGGTTTAATTGCAACAGCACCCTCGTGTGCTAGTCGGGCACTGTTTGTGTGTGTGTGTGTGTGTGTGTGTGTGTGTGTGTGTGTGTGTGAAGGAGAAAAGGAAAGAAGGGAAGAGATGGAAAGAAAGACCTCCTCAGAGTGTTCAAGGATAAGCAGTGGGGTGCCAGGCCACCTTCTTCTCTACTATCCCACCTTGTTTTCCATTTCCTCTCCTCTTCCTCCACCTCTGCTGCTCCACCTTCCCTCTCCCTCTTTCACTTCCATGCCGTCACTCTTTTCCCAGGTTAGTCCTCACCGCACCCTCTTGCTTACTTTCTCCTTCCCACTAAGCAACTGCAGGAAGGGCCCCCCACCCCACACCTCAATCTACCCCCCACCACCACTCATGCTCCACTGCTGCATCTTCTCGTACGGACTCCCTCATCTGTCTCACCCTTCTCTCTTCCATCCATTGCCCCCCTGCAACCCCCCGCCCCTCTCCTGGTTGTACCTCCCATGATGCCCGTGGAGACTTCCTGTCAGAGCTCCCTGCTCTTCACTCCGCTCCTTAATCAGCTGTCAAATATCAAACACTCACTCCACTCCTCTTCCCCCCCATGGGCCCCCATTCCTTATGCGTGGTAAGAGGCACATACATTGCAAACACACACACACACACACACACACACACACACACACAGTCTATGTGCATGTGCCAATGACCACACACATAACAGACAGGTTGATGGGTGTGTGTGTGTGTGTGTGTGTGTGTGTGTGTGTGTGTGTCTTTGTTAGTCAGTCAGTCAGTCTGTCTGCATTTAACTGAATACTAATACAAGTTGATCAAAGGTAGTGTGTTCATATCACTCATGATCACTCACACTTGTCTGTGTCTTACAGGATTATGTTGTGGTGACATTTGGACACTGCATTTTAGTGAAAATGGGTGGCACCTGTACACACACACACACACACACACACACACACACACAGTTAAACTATGGATATCTCTCCACAACTCACACAGTTCATGATGATGGAGAGCTGGTGTTTCCCTCTTAATGACAGCAAAACACTCGCCCACTCCGTCTATCTGTCAGCACTGCCACGTGTGCGTGCATGTGTGTGTGTGTGCAGTCTTGTCAGTGTGTGCGTGTGGTTCATTAATTCTTTCATCTCCTAATGTCGTGCAGCTGGGGAGAGAGAGAAAGAGGGATGATGGGGGGCAGAAGGGGAGAGTGCCTGGATGAGAGGAGGAAAAGGGTGGAGAGATATAATAAGAGAGAGAAAAAGAAAAAAAATGGAGACAATGGAAATGATGGAAAGACAAACGTGTGCTCCAAAGCGGATGAAAGGTTGAAGTAACGTTGTTTAATCACCTCAGCTTCTGCTGCTGTTTCCAGACACACAACACACACTTGTCTAAATGATTAGTCATTAGCCAATGAACCCACTGGCAGACAGACAGGCTATGATAAATCTAACAAAGCCATCATCAGGGTCTAGTAGGAACCCTGAGAAAACAAACACCACTGACCAAACACTGATTTATAATTTCTACGATCCTGGACAGTCAACAGCAGGAGAATTCATCAGCAGCTGTTCCACAGTGAAGCAGGTTTTGGAAACCCCACAGCTATACAAGAACAATGTTCTCTGTTGTATCAAGACAATCTGCAACATTTTCTGTAGCACCCTACTAGAAGGTTGTTAGGAACATTGGACGAGGGAATGTAAAACACTGTTTACCTTGGCTGGAAAATATTTCTGCCTGTAATAAAATGGGCTCCTCACTCAGATGACTGTTACACTGTAACCTTCCCATCTGTTATGCATTCTTTTAGTACTACAACAGAGCTGCATACCAAAGTTTAATCAAGCCTTTTACAAGGCCACAAGATACGATGAATCCCAAAGATTTAATCAAAGTGATTTGAAAAATTATGTTATTATTAACTGCGTGAAATAAAACCTCTTTTTTACTCCAGCGGTTAATGTTACACTTCCTTTATTACATCTTCTTACTGACTGCATGCCTCACCAGTAGTTTGAATAACAGGCTTCTAATGTTAAAGCTACCACTTGAGTCCAGACAAAAAAGAATCCACGTTGTTGTAATGCAATCTACTCAACATTGCTAGACCAATGAACACATATGAGTGCACTTCTTTTATCATCCATGGCTCACTATGGGTCCTGAGCCCTACTTTGACAACACTGCTTTAGGCTGTTTAGACATCTAGCTCAGTCTATTGTCCTTTCTGACTAGACAGGGTTTCCAAGCCAACAAAGCAGGGGCCTGGTCCCAATGGCCCAGCCCCGCAGAGCTGCTGCAACGCTAACACACTTACACTCTTACACATACTGTATAATGTAGAGGAAGAACCAAGGAGCTCAGTATCCTGTAGTGAAACAGGGTAAATGGCAACCAGACGACCAACACACACATTTTCCCGCACCACCCGTATCCTGATCTCGGTCCACAGCTATCCCAACATATGACGAAAAAAATATAGTCCGATGAGGAAAAGTGACACATGAAGGACATCTGTATAGAAACAGTAAGGGGGATTGAACAACATGTGAAAGAGGACAGAGAGCCAAGAGCAAAATAAGAAATTAAATGAGAAACAGAGGAAGGGGGAGAGAGACAGAGGGGTGGAGGAGCAATGAAGTGGCCCCTGGGGGCCGGTGGTGTGGGCTGGTCCATTCAAAACGTAGTAGGGGGTGCATTCTTCCATCTCTCACTCTTTTTCTCTCTCTCTCTCGCTCTGTGTCTGGCATTTGCCTCAAACTCCTTAGTCACACACCTTGCACACCAGGAGATCAGGACCAATAAATTGGGGAATGTGTGTGTGTGTGTGTGTGTGTGTGTGTGTGTGTTTGTGTGTATGTGCATGTGTGTGTGCTGAGCTGTATATGAGCAAAGTGCACATCCATGTCGTACAGTATAGTGTGTTTATGCAATCTAGACGGCTGTGGGCATGTGTCTGTCCATTTTTCGGCTGCAGGTGAGCGCTGCCGCAGATTGTGTATGTGTGCGTGTGTGCGCTAAGCTCCATGTGGGCTAAGTTATTTCTTATGTGTTTTCCACTGGGCTTGTGCCCTTTTGTATGTACAGTACGACTGTGTGGGTGTGTTTCCAAGGCAGGAGACAGAAAAGTCTGTTTAATCCACAGCAGTCCTGGACACACCTGCACAGCATGCTAACACAACCACAACATGCGCGCACAAACACAGCGCTGGTGCATGTGTGTGTGTGTGTGTGTGTGTGTGTGTGTAGCTTAGGGAGCTGCTTCGATACCACACAGGGGTAATCCATCCAGCACCTCACAGAGAGTGGGATATGGCAAAGGAGGGAAGGTAGGAAAGATGGATAAACGTTATGGGAGAAGGATGTAAGCTCGAAAGGATGGTAGAGACAGGAAGAGAGAGAGAAGGTGTGAATTTATTCTTCTCAACACTCACATTAACTCTCTCTCACACACACACTTGTAAAAGTTACCTATTGTTTCTAACTTTAAATATTACCAACCAACTTTACCATAAATGATGCCAACCGCTGTTTCAGCTGTTAAAATGCAAAACCACACCCTGTAAAGGTGTCAGCTGTCCATATGTCCCTCCACAATACATTAGATGAGCAGTTGGGTTTGAGAAATATATGTTTGAAAAACCATAATAGCAGCGATCCTGATAAAATAAGAAGTGTTAAACTTAATTAAAGATCAAAAAAGTAGCCCCAGACAATAGTCAAATTACAATTTTCCCCCATGGAGCCATAATGTAATATCTGGGGTTTGAAAGTCAATTGCACACGCACACACACACACACACACACACACACACACACAGTCTGTACACTTTCCACTCACAATTCAGCGGCACGTCATTGACATACCGTTACACCAGGTATGTGTTTTGGAGCTAACAGACCTGCCTCTGACACATAATGTGGAGTGTGAATGAAAACTAGTGTGTCACGTATTCTTACACCTTCACACCCTCTGCCTCCTCCTCAGTACGTTCCTGTGTCACACTGATCACTGCCAGTGCAATTCTTTCAAACATCCAGCATTGATGGACCATTACATTGGTAATGTTTATAGATTTCATGAACACAGCAGTCTTAATTTTGACAAATTTAATTCACTTTGACAAACACATTAACCTCTATGATATGATACTCAAAAGCACATTACACTAAGTACTATTATAAGAGGATGGAATAATGTAATTGATTTTCTTTGCTATCATCACACAAGTCAAGGTCATATCCTAACATTTTTGCACCATTACATTACATTGTTTTTCAATTGTTGCCTAGCTTTCAATTATGAATTTCAAATGAAAGCTTGTTTGAAGAGCATTTTAGTATCTCTGCACTGACAACACACTACAGAGTTACACAAAACAGTGTACAAAGAGATGATATGCAGCAACGTTGGGAGACAGATTCTATCTTATAATGGTGTGAGTACACCACAACTCCCCAAGGACCCCCTCTGCATGATCTCTCTCCCCCTTTTCCATCTCTGCTCTTTCCCCTTTCATTTGAACACCCTTTCTTCAAACAAGGCCTTCATCTGGGAGGGGACATCCCTTTAACAGTGGCAGGTAAAAGCACCAGAAACAGTATATGGAGAGAGGAATGAAAATATTAAGTGAAAGACCAGAGAGAACAAATCCTAATGACTGGCCGACCCCCCACTCACTCAGAACAAAAAAGTGCAGAAATGGAAGGATGTGGGCAAAGGTACGGCACTGAGTCTGCGGAGGGAGAGCAGAGAGCAAAGGAGGACGGGTGAGGAGGTGGAGGGCCTGGAGGAGGTACAGACATGATGCTTGATCTGTGTTTAACAATAACAGGGGAGGAGAACGCACAGAGAGAGGATGAGAGGAGATGACACAGAGAGAGGAGGGAAGGTGGGGAACAGGGCTGAAAATGAGTGCGATGGAAAAGAAAAAGAAAAACGATGAAACATGAGACACTGGCTGTTTATTTTCCACAGTGACAAGATATAGTGACAAGTAAAAAAGCAAGAACAAGAGAAATAAAGGAAGGGATGGTGGGAAATTAAAAAAAGAGGTGACCAGAAACTGAACAAAGAGGAAAGAACAGGAGAAAAGTAGTTTTTCACTTCTCTCTTGATACATACTTATTACTTACTCAGATTGCTGATATTGAATTTGTTAATTTTGCATATGTATCAGTTACTTGTGTGACAGGTGATGCAGGATTTAAAGATTATTCTAGTGAAAATACTGTGAGAAATGCTAGATAAGAACATCTGCTCAAAGCAAAAATTTAAATGTAAATGTGAACGTAATGGGAAAGACGAGAGAAGGCAGTGTGAAGGAAAAGGGGGAGGGAAGGAGAGAAGCATAAAACCATAATTTAACAAGAGAATAGATGAAGCGTGGGAGGGAGAGAGGGAGGACTGGAGGGGGTCCTGATGAAGGGACGATGCAGGGGGCCGAGATCTAAGCCGTACCACTCCTCCCTACACTCCTACCTAGGAAAAGAGGGATTTGCTCTCCCTGGGAGGGATCGAGAGATGGAGGGAGGTGGGGAAGGAGAGATGAGCAGAACAGGAGGACCACTGAAAGAGGGAGGGGGGGGGGGGGTATGGACGGAGGACTGGGGATAAAGGCAAAACAGATCAAGAGGGAAAAAGAGGAAGATTTATCATAAAAATCATTGAGTGAAAAAGAAAAAACTCCCCACCATGCTCACCCAGTAACTGATGCTCAGGAGACTGTTTTAATGTGGAGACGCAGTGCAGCAGCATTTTCAAAGCCTGCAAAAGGTCCACACTCACATAACGCAAAACGCAGTCTATGTTTCTTACCATCTCATGTAATATTCTCCTGTTCGCGTACTTGGTGTCCACTTAAAAGAGATTTTAACAGAAATTCCTGAGGGGTTTCTCCGCATTATCTTACTCACTGAAAATGCAGGTAAATTCACTTCCGCTTCACATAAATTCAAAAAACGGCCACAGTTTGTTAGTGAAAGTGTCCAATAAACCAGTATCACCTACAGTATCAGAGATGTTGTAGATGAATCCTTCAAACAGGTAAACTAAAGGATTTTTCTGTGTTCACTGTGTTCAGACTTGTGTCTGGGCGTCACTTACTTAGATTTGAACAGCACACGAGCAGAACTAAGTGAATTTGACAACACAAAACAATGTGCTGTTTTAAAAGCATCAAGTCGCTTGGATCCATGTTGTCTGACGTCTTTACTGCTCTGTGTGGAAATGTGTGTGTTTGTACTGTATGGCTTCCCAAGAACTCTAAAACAAACACGAGCAAGCTGTGCCCCACAGCAGCGAGCATGTACACATGGTGGAAGATACACCCAATTTTATCCATTCTGCTAAATAAATGTCTTGTTTTTGAAGTCAGGCGATTTAAATATTTTAAATATGCATTAAACAAAACAATATTACAAACACGTGGACACACAACATAAAGCAACCTTTCTAGAAATCTCTGGTCAGTACATCAGGGGGGTAATGGGAAAATATGGAAAGCGAGGCAGCTGGTACTGACATGACTCCCCTAATGGCTCAATCCAAGACCTCCCTGAACAACCCCCTCTTTCTCTCTCACCTCCTTTACTGACTGATCCCCCCCCCCCCATAGTGCCTTTAACTAAAGTCTTCGCTGCATTTTGTCCTCCTGCTTTCTTATTCCATAATAACCCTTTCCTCTTTTTCCTTTCCCCCTCTTTTTCCATGAACTCATGGAACCCATTTTTGAAATACTTTATTTTTGCTGTGTATTATAAAAACTGTATATTGTGTAAGATGGAAGGGAAGCTTATCTTTGCAGGTAATTCACTGTAGGTCAATCTTTCTCTGCTAATTGCGTTTGAAAGTACCAGTAAAAAGAAAGAGGTATAAAAATAACTATGTTAAACAAGTACTTATGTTGACCAAGTGAAAACTGTAGCTGTGCCTTTGAAATTGCACAGTAAAAGCCTGTTATTCGTTATTTTTCTCGTTCTCTTCCATCTCTGCTCTGACTGCTCACCCCCTCCACCTTCTTTATGGGGATCTGCAGTTGAAGTGCATTCTGGGAGACGCCAGGCTCCTTTATAATCTACCAGCAGGCTTTCACAGCTGCCTGTCAGCTACCCAACAGACATGTATATCCACACACACACACACACATACAGAAGATGCCAAGTGGCACTGGGAGGATTTTGTGTGAGTTTGAGAGGGAGAAAGACCACAGTCATGCCACTCCAACACACAACTTATACAACTTCCAAAACAAAATTCATCTCTCTCCCTTGTCCCCTCTCTCTGCTTTCCTCAAGAAAGACTTTTTTAGAAACCTCTAGCGCGTCTCTCCATCCCTCTCTCCCTCGTTTCTCCCTCTCTTTTTGCTGTCGTTCCTTCCCAACTCAAAACTCAATTAGTAAATTAGTTCCAACTCGCTAAGCGTTAAACAGCGGCCTGGGAGCGCGTAAACACACACTCCACACTCCATTAGGGCTCCACAAGCACCATATAAACCAAAAACCCTCGGTACACAGGTACACACACACGCACGCACGCACACACTCCCAGAGTAATTCTTTTATCCACTTACAAAAGGTGTATGTACATAAACACAAACTTGCATGCAAACACACCCATATGTGTTGTACCTTGTCATTGTCCCATTCACTGTATCTTTTGAATTAAAAGCAGACAAATCTACACATGAGAGACATGCACACACAAATGTTCCTGTTCCATGTTTTCTTCTGTCTTCATGTATTAAATCTAACTCCAATAAGAAGTATAGGAGAGCAGGAAGACACTTAAGTGATGGACTGTAATTTTTTTTTTTTTTACAAAATTAAACTCAGCATCAAGTTCCTTCAAACCCTTCCCACAGACAAGTGAAGTGTTTACAAATGTGTGCATGCATCTGTCTGCACACACACACACACACTAAAGTACAGCTGAGCTGTTTAAAAGCAAGCTTTCATGGTCTTTAAAAATTAAAACACACACGCTCAAGCGCTCAGTGGTGTATTTTGACAGTGTTTGGTGACCGTGGGTAAAGCACTTAAGCTGCTGTAATTAGCCTGATCGCTGTGGCGACAGAAGATGCTTTCTTTCATCCCCTCACTTCAGAAACCGGCATGACACACTAAGACACACTGATACAAGGAAAATATACACACATGATAAGTCTGTTATGGCCGAGCACAGACCCAGAGGGATGGATGCATTACACACACTAACATACAAAGGCGCGCGCACACACACACACACACACACACACACACACACACACACACACACACACACACACACACACACACACACACACACACACACACACACACACACACACACACACACACACACA
>JAVQJD010072904.1:0-18978 GCA_036023655.1 Nannoperca australis | reverse complement strand
ACCCAACGATCCCACCATGAGCAAGCACTAGGCGACAATGCTGCCCCCGTGTCCCTTTTACACGGGACACGGGGGCAGCAGGTGCAACCACAGATCCAGACTCTACAGCGCCAGAGGCAGAAACACCTGCAGAAATCTTTAGAAGGAGAGAGAGAGAGAGGGGGACGAGAGAAGCACACAGCTAGGGGAAGAAGGTGAATTAGTGACAAGCATTAATGGGATATGGGTGTGTAAAAATGGAGAGGGAGAGAGATAGGCCAGGAGTCTAGACCTATTGCAGCATAACTAAGGGGTGCCTCAGGGTTCACCTGAGTCAGCCCTACTATAAGCTTTTATCAAAGAGGAAAGTCTTAAGCCTGCTCTTGAATGTGAGGAGGGTGTCTGCCTCCCGTAAACAAACGGGAAGCTGGTTCCACATAAGAGGAGCTTGATAGCTGAAAGCTCTGGCTCTCTCTGATAAGGTGCTCTGAGCTCTTTGAGATATGATGGTGCCTGACCATTAAGCACTTTGAATGTGAGGAAAAGGATTTTAAATTATATTCTGCATTTTACAGGGAGCCAGTGTAAAGAAGGTAATATTGGAGAAATATGATCTCTTTTCCTGGTTCTTGTCAGTAAACGTGCCGCAGCTGGAGATCAGCTGGAGAGTCTTAAGGGACTTATTGGTGCAGCCTGATAATAGAGAGTTGCAATAATCCAGCCTAGACGTAACAAATGCATGGAGTAGTTTTTTCTGCATCTTTTTGAGACAGGATGTGTTTATAAATATAATTCGGTATCATCTGCGTAACAATGAAAATGTATGGAGTGCTTCCTGATAATATTGCGTAGAGGAAATTCATATAAGGTGAATAGAATTGGTCTGAGCACAGAACCTTGTGGAAATCTGTGACTAACTTTGGCATGCATAGAGGATTCATCATTAACATGTACAAACTGATATCAATCTGATAAATAGGATTTAAACCAGTGGTGTTCTAAGGTTGAGCCACTACGCTTTTCTTTCCACTCTAATTCTTACTTTATTGTTTCCTCATTGCAATGCCTCTTGGCTTCCACTGATTCATTATTTTTCCCCTCCATGGTTCACAATCACACTATTGTATCATGTTAGTGAAATCCACTATTTCTCCAGTTCAGCAGCACAGGGGCCAATTTGATCAACTTTTATCATGCTCTCTCTGTGTCTCTCTCAGCTTGTCCTTACGGTGTCACTGAAGGCCAGGGCAATGTCATCTAGAGAAAATATGTCTTTAAATAAAGCTCTCTCTCTCTCAGCTTGTTTTCTGTCTTATCAAGAGCTAAATGGGTTGCTATTAGTTTTATGTCTCGTTCAGCAGACAGAATGTTCCAGGACATGTTAGCTTTGCGCAGGGGCTAAGAGTGCTGAGAGGCGGCTAACTTCACCAAAAGAGGAGGACTACACCTTCCAGTAATTCCAAAGATGTCTTATTTACATGTTGTGCCATCTGTGCTGGCTAGCTATTTAGCAAAACTTTTGGAGTGCTGCATGCAGTCGCCAAGGCTAAGCTAGCTGTTAAAAAGATACAACATAGTAGTGTTGTGGCTTCATTTGCAGGCATCTTTGACAGAATTGATTGTAATGTAACAATAATAAATGCAATTAGAGTAATAAATAAACTTCAAAAAGAGGAGAAAGGAGACAACTAAAGAAAAGATTATATACCCTACAATAAAACATTATACACGCCACTTCAACTGGTGGTGGAAAAAAGACTAAGACAGAACAAGTTTGATTTGGCTTTTGTCTCCTACAATTAAACGTTGTCTTTATTTATATAGTCACAGATAAGTCAGCATTTCTTCTGCTTATAAACTCTAAAATGTGTCCCAGACACATTTCACTAAACTGCCAAAATTTACAATAACAAATTAACGTGCTTTGTTAAATTATGTATGCATCAATAGTGACATCTGTGTTTCCTGTAAAATGCTCTCCCTGGGAAGTCTTACACAAAAATGAATGCAAGCAGGGTGCAACAGCAGTCAGTGGTTTTTCTTTGGAGAGGTCACAGCTTCTGATTCTGAGCACAAAAGGGAACCCCATGAAGTTTATATAACAAGGTAGCAGTGTAATCATCTGATTAGTCACTTCCTGACACGAGACACAACCAAATAACCAAAGTTCACCTACAAGAGTTTTGTGTGCCCTTAATCTACTTAATGCTGTTTGACAAGATTAACAATTTTACAAAGCAAAGACAAAAATGATTAACATGAATAATATATATATAAACATTACTTTTTTTGATGCACATAATATAGCAGACAAATACTGTAATACAGGCAGGAGATACAAAATAATGTGTGTAATAATAGTAATAATAGTGTGTGTGTGTGTGTGTGTGTGTGTGTGTGTGTGTGTGTGTGTGTGTGTGTGTGGTACAGATGAGGCTTACAGATGACACTGGTAGAGCAGAGTGGAGACTGAGAGCAGAAGATAGTAGAGGGGGAACACACTGGTCCTCCCTGAGTGAGGAAACAGAAACATATCTTTCCTGCCATAGCCTTTTCTTGATTGTAGGCTGTTAAAATAACTACATTTTTGTCAAGTGAGGTCATCAACTCTTGGCTCGGCCTTAGCTTTGAGGGTTGAAAATAGAATTATGATAAGACTTTTATTAAGAGTCAACAGTAGCACTGTTGTCACAATATGGCAGCTCTGACTTTGGATTGATACCAATACATGTTTCCTTTTTTAACACATTTTGCTTTACACTTAACACTTTTATACTCTAAGCCACAGGTGTCAAACTCAGGCCCGCGGTGTAATTATATTTGGCCCGCGAGATCATATCCAATGTGTATTAGAGCTAGCCCGCCAGTATATAGCACTAACACGCTAATAATACAAATCCAAGAATGCTTTGCGTTTGGCGCATCAGTCGAGACCACCAAGCGCACCCTCCTTTTCTGTTGACAATCATTAGCATCTATGGCAAGGCACGGCAAGGCAAGGCAAAGCAAATTTATTTATATAGCACCTTTCATACACGGATGCAATTCAAAGTGCATCAGTCGTCTCAGACAAACTTAATCCACCCCTCCCCAAAATTGGCCAAACGAAAGGCAGATTAGTTCTACGACTAGCAGGCTAAATTATTAAGAAAATATAAATAAAATCAATTATAATATGGCTATACAATTGCTTTTACAACCTAAAATTTATTTGGGAAATTTATATAAAGTTACTTACATTTGGCAACTATTGCTGTTGCTGCTGATCATACTTGCACATCCAGCAGACACAGAGAAACATGAGTCTAATATTCGGTCTGCCAATCTTTCTGTAAAATATTTTGGATTCCTCACCCAGGTAACCAAAACAATGTGCTGAAACGAGCAGATAAGACTCAGATGCTGCAAGGAAACTTGGGTCATTTTCCATGCTGCCAAACCATGAAAGAGCAGATCTCTCCTGCAGTGTTGCCTTGTGCACAGATTGCTGAAAAATTCAGAGTACTCAGCGCCGAGTTTACCCAGAGATTTGCCCACTTTGAAGCCCAGAAATGCAGATTTGAACTACTGCTCAGTGATCAGTTTGCAGTTGACGTGGAAAGCGCACCAACCAACCTCCAAATGGAGCTGATTGAAGTTCAGGATTTACTCAGCTCAGAGCCTAACCCCAGACATTGATGCACTTGCATTTAAGAAAAGATGCCTGGTATCTGGTTTGAACCAATGTGCATCAGAGTAAATCAGAGAGTAGCAAAATGAGCTTGAATGATTGTTGTCTTTATGCACTTATGCAAGGAACTCAAAAGGCTACAGATAGAGACATAAAAAGAAACGAATACCACTGATATGTGTTTTATTTCAAATTTAATTTCTCATGTTTATAATATTAAGCTTTACTTGTTCCAGATTCAATGTTTACGCAAAACAATTTTTTTATTTCCATATGAAAAGGTTCAATATTACATATCTGGAGAAAAGAGAAAACATGCACACTTGCGGTAAATTTTTCAATAAATATTGACTTTGGCCCGCGACGTCCCAGTTTTTAATTTTGGCCCACTGTGAATTTGAGTTTGACACCCCTGCTCTAGGCGGTACTGGATTAAGTTAAGCATAGTGGTCTGAAGTTGAACTTGTGTCAGTGGGTTTCTGGATAAGGACGATGCATTGGTCTTGAAATTATTTTAACTCATACTTTAATTCAATTCAGTTTTATTTATATAGCACCATATCATGACTTTTTCATATAGAGCAGATCTAGACCATACTCTTTATATTTATAGAGACACAACAGTTCCCACCATGAGCAGCATCTGGCAACAGTGGCAAGTAAAAACTCAATTTTAATGTAGAAATGTAGAAACCTCAAGCAGAACCAAAACCAGAACCAGGATCTGTGTGGGTGGTCATCTGCCTGAACCTGTTGGGTTGAGAGAGAAAGACAGAGAGCATGTCAGTTTGCAGGTGAAGTAGAATTGCATTTGTATTCACTATTTTGTGGTACAGTAACTTAGTAACTTCCTAGAGTCCCTGCTGGTTGCCTGGCAACCTCAGCGACAACAAGACTTCAGGAGGTTGCTGATCTGAGTCTCACAATGCCACATAACAAAGCCACATGTTGTTTTTACATTTCTGTTATTGTGCATATTATACAAATGAGATGTAATATGTTAGTGAGGTCTATAGATGCTGGTAAGTAGATGTTGTTACCTTTGGACAGAGCCAGGTTAACTATTTCTAGTCTTGTGCTAAGCTAAGCTAACTGGCTGCTGGCAGTAGCTTTATAATTACTGTATAGACTTGAGAGTGGTGTTGATCTTCTCCTCCAATATTTCTCATATTTCCCAAAATGTTGAACCATTTTTTTAAGGTTAGGGCTAGTTAGGTTAATTCAGGCATAGTCTTCACAGGTACAGAAGTAGAAATGTGTGTGTGTGTGTGTGTATGTGAAGTGAAACTGTTTGTGTTGGTACATGTTTATGGTTAGGTTTTAACATTCCATTTGTATGAGTTTGTCAGTGTGTGTGTATGTGTGTCCCTGTGTGTGAGGCGTTGCTAGTGGACATGCCGAGAAACAAGGCGAAAAACTATTTATACAGGCCATTCCTCTGCAGGGATGAACCAGCCCCTTAAATCTGCCAAAATAATTGACATTCTTTTGTAGATGTACTCATCACAATGTACATCTGTTTAGTCTCAAATGTTCCAAAATCTGTGCTTTATCTTCATTACTTATATTACTTCAGATCAGCAGTGACGATCAAGGAGAGGCTGAGAGACTTGTGGCTTGTCCTTCTTTTCTGCTTCATCATCTCCATTTTCAAATCTCAGCATTTCAACATCTGAGGAGGTTAGAGACAAACACTGAAACATGTAATCATTACTAAGGTAGGAGGAAGGCATAAAACGGTCTTTTATTTAGCTATTTCGACGCAGTGGGAAGCTCCCACCTACCTCTGTTTTGGGGCTTTAGTGTCTTTTATTTAGGCATGTTGTTTTGTTTGTGAAATAAACAATGGCAACCACAATTGAAAAAACATGGATGTTAATAAATCCATTATATGCACGCATTATTCATGAACTGAATAAATAACAGATTCAGTTTCAGTTATAAAGAAAATGTAACAGGAAAACTAAGCTGACCACTGAAAACTACAATATTCAAATACAGAACATCTTTATATGATGGAGAGAAATGTGATTAACGTAGACTAATAATTTTTGCTTTAGTTTTTTACACGCTCTATGGAATCACTTAGAAATTGAGGAATTTTGAAAGACAAAAGCTAAATAGGAAGCAGACATGAACAGTTTGCCAAGAGGAAAAAAGTAAAAGAAAAAATGTTCTAAGCCCACGAGGGGTTATAAAATGGAAATGTGTTAAACACATGACGAGCACAGCTGCATCTTTCAATGATCCAATTTCCTTTGATTTCCCTCACTCTTATCGGGATTTAACACTGAAATTCTGGAATGACCCCAAGCAGTCAAGATAATCCACACGGGTGGACATCACACTGATGTTGCCTTTCAGTTTCATACCTGGATTTTCATCTGGCCTGTTATACAAACTTAAAGTGAAAAAGCCATAAAGGCTTCGGACCATTCTACCTCACCTACTGTATCCCACAATGCAAAGCAGTGGAATGGTCCCCATTTTTTTTTTTTTATGCATTTACACAGTCACCATTGTTGAAATATAAATAGAAGTACCACTTATAACACGTTTTTCTAATTTAATGATGTTCAAGTAGAAACTGATGAGGCTGCAGTTATGACTTTTCCTTTTCAGAGCTTAAGAGGATGCTATTGCGGTGGAAACCGGCCAAGCCTGGTCTAGCATAATGCACAATGAATCAATTTAACTGTTTCATACAGTTGCACTATATTTTTTTAACAAACCACTTTGAGCAAAGGAGCCCACTTACATGGCCAGTCACATGATACACATATTTCCATTCTGGAATATTCCTCTCTTAGTTTTCCCATGGCCAACCTCAAGCCCCAAGCTTTTACACCTCTTTCTTACATGACAACGATGGAGTAACTGACCACATCTTCTTCCCACACAGTGGAAAGTAAACTAAACAAAAAATAGGACCAAATACTTGGCCCTCTAACCCCTCTAGATTGTGGACTACCTATGATCTGAAGATGTAGTTGTATCAATAGTTTTTATTGAGAGTAAATGTAACTTATGGTTCTATTAACTCAAGGGCATACCTAGTTGTTATACAAGCTTTCTTCAGATGTCTTTTTTGCAATGAAGTAGCTGCAGTTTCTTTGGCTCCCACTTATTCCCACAAAAAAGGCAGGGACTCGAGGTCTTTCCAACACTTAACTGTTGCTGTAACTTGCTTCTGGTGCATCACATCTCCCTCTTGCTCTGCCAAGTGTAGCCACACAGTCCCTCCGCCTTCGGTGCTTCTCTGACTCACCAATCTAACAGAACAATGCCCACCATTGAACTCTCTTTAATTGACAGCTGGAATCTATTAATGCTTTAGCCAGTAGCCATGGCTACTCCACAATAAATTACATACATACATATTTATGAATGAAAATGCATTTTCAGCCGGATTCAAGATGGAAACATGGTCAGACTCATGTCTCATAGTCCTTGTATTGTCCTGAAAAGCCCCTTCAGAGTTACAGATGTTTAGGGTCTGACTCACTATACTGTCGCCTTTTCCACCCATGGTCCATGAGTGGTATTTACCTTGAGAAGTTATAATTTCCATGATTTGAATAAATGAGTAGGCTTGCTTGACATCTGGGAATGATTTTTGCACTTCAGGCTCACAGTTTTGTTTTCCCGTCTCTGTTAATGACAGCTGACAGTGTTTCACACTATGGAGGCAGGGGGGATTAGACAACAAGACTTGAGTGCTGACATGTTTAAATTGATAGTTGTACAAACTTGAAGCATTACACTCTTTAAACCATGTGATTTTATTAATGTGCAAAATATGCTGTGTATTTTGTACTCTTGGACAAACTGAGTTGAGGGAACATGGATACTAAGCCAGCTGTTTGCAACTCGACAAAGTTTGCAGCATGACTCTGAAATTTTAAAAAGACACGTCATGACACAAAAGGTACAGTATCTCCATTACCATTTAATCATGAAAAGCCGTATCTGCAGAGTGTACAGTGTGGTGGGATGTAGCCAAGACAGGGTGGAATAATGGTTAAGACTTTGTCGTGCCACTTCCATTATGTAACGATTGCTCGCCAAGGTGAACCTGTAAACCACAACATCCAAACGCTTCAACATGGGAATAAAGCAAACACCACTTTGAAAGGACAGATTGCTGTATTCCACAGCTGCATTTGCCTTTACACTCAGTGCTGTGTTTAACAAAGAACAGCCACTTCAGCATGGTTGTTTGACTGCAGGTCAAAAGACCACTGTTTAATTTTGACTTCAGAGCTTGAACCTTGGCTACTCTTTATCCTAATCATGGTGCTTAACCCTTGTGCTACCTTGCCGGGTCATATTGACCCAGTGGGCCATTGTCTTGACCCAGTGTCTTCTCCACAGGGTAGCACAAGGGTTAAGTGTGTAACTGAACATCCATTAGACTCTTAGTCTTGGAGTGCTTTATGTTTGTCTTCTCTACTTCATGCTTCCTCTCCTCTGTAGTTCCAGAGGTTACTATTAAAATCTTTCAGTCATGGTAGTTTCTTTTATGGCAATTTTATTAGGTGGCCCAAAAGAAATTAAATAAAGCAGCTTCAAGGTCTCTCAAGGAAACTTTAATTAACTTTATTAAACGTATTTTTGAATGCCATACCCATTAATGCCTAGACCACGTGTGCAAGTATGATCAGCAGCAACAGTTGCCAAATGTAAGTAACTTTATATAAATTTCCCAAATAAATTTTAGGTTGTTAAAGCAATTGTATAGCCATATTATAATTGTCGTATAACTAGCACTACTAATTACCTTAACTAATGTTTTCCTTCTGGAAAACATTGTATTTACCAAAGTAATTCCTGTGGTCTGGGAACATGGTGACCTTGCTACAATGAAGTCCAGCCAGGGAAACAATTCAACCATTCAGATAATCAGACCAGTTCCAATAGTGGAGCTAACTTCTCTAAACCAAAAGTGAGTGCACCTGTAATATTAGTAATAATAATCTGATGGTCTGATCATCTGACTGCTCAGCAAGATTATATGTTCTTTTATTCTCAGGCATGGAGAAGTTTATTCATGCTTACATTTTCTCCAAGCTCAATTAATGTAACATCCCTCTATTCATGACTTAGCAAAAGGAATACCTGTTCACACTCTAAGAGATGATACCTTATTACTCCAATCCTTGCCACCCTCCACTGGTTGTTTGCCAGTTCTGAACACATACAGCCTAGTCACCTGCAAGAGATCTTCTGGCTGAGATCTTTTGCCAGACAACTTGGAAAAAACGCGATCATGCACACAGCTGTTGCCCCCAGTAACCCTTTTGGAGAAACCATCGGTGGGAACAGCAGACCCTGAGGACGCCCAGTGATACAGTGTAGAGAAAACTTAATTCTCTTCAGATTTTTCCAATCAAACTCCATTCCCAGGATATCGCTATCCTACATCCCATCATTTGAAATACACAGCTGGTATAACACTTTGTTATATTTAACTATTTTGATATGTACAGTAGTTTTGTATGGTGCTGCATTTCAAATTCAGGGCTGCAGATGTCACTCATATCTGTCCTGCTGCCTTCAGATGGCTAAAAGCATTTACTTAAATGAAGGGGAGGGGTTTGATAAAAGTCTAAGCAGTTATGCAAGGTATGAATGGGAATAACCCATTACTCTATACTCAGTATAGACTGTCAAATACAAAATTACATCTTTGTAAATGCTCTCAGATGACCCTATTGGCCTAACATAATTTTCAGTCATTTGTCAGCAAAAATAAAATTGTTTTCTGATCCAACACTACTATAGTTAAGGATGGGTATGGGTATGGTTTTAGGCACAAAAATGACTTGGTTATGGGTAGGAAACAATTGTGGTCTCAGTGTTACATCCTCTTCCAGTGTGTTGATAGAAAGGGCTGGTAACAAGATAAACTAAATTGTATTTTTAATACAACTTAACCAGGCTAAGCTAGGAACTACCTCCAACTCAGAAAGCCTAAACACAAAACCTAGCTTCCTCATCTGAAAACAGTAGCCAAAACGTTACACATGTGGTAGCAGTCTCTATCCAGTGTGTCTAACATAGAAATACTGAGTGGTGGTAAATGTACAGGGTACCCCCAACTTCTCTAGTCCATCAATCCTCCCACCACTTACTTTAATGCCGTTTTCACACACAGCTGCACGGGTCACTCTTCCGTTGACATGAGGCGTAGCTACAGCTAGCAGTAAAACGGTCGTGATCGCTTCTACACAGCTACCGAGAAGATATGGCGTATCACGTCTTCCGGTGCTCTCAATAATGGTTCCTCTCAGTACACCACAGTACAGTTCCTTCTCCTCTCTGTCCGTTCATTCTTGTTCTCTCCATTCGTCTCTTCTCCTTTCTCTTCCTTTTGAGTTTGCTCTCCCAGCCTTTGTATCCTTCCTGGGCATCACTCATCAGCTGAAGTCCTCATGATCCAACAAGCAGACCAGTCTAGCCGCACAGGTGTGAGGCAATGATGTTACGGTAACATCATGGGTAACATTGTTACCTGTAATTAGGACAGAGAGGGGAAAGAGAAACAAAACAAATCACATACGCACTGGCCAGCACGTAACAATAGTTAAAAGAAACCAACATTAACTGTTGGTAGGAAACGGCAATCAAACAGTTAAAGACATGTTAAAGTCCTTTGCTCTAGCTGTATGCAAATTCATATTCATTCGTACTGATGTTATTGGCCATTTGATGGAATGACTCATACTGTTGTTTTTCATGGGAAGACAACCTTCGTTTATGTATGCTAATGAATGGAATATCTAAAAAAGTTTGGACAGATCAATTAGACTGGCTGATGGATGTAGAGGATTCCCACTTCCTATGTCAGTCTATGTACTTTTCTTAACACAAAAACCTTTACATAAGAAAGAAAAGAGAGAATTAATTTTTTCTCTACATGGATCCCTGTAAAAGACCCACTTGTACTGAATCACCTAAGCTGTCTCCATAATAAGCCTTTGTCATTTGGTTCAAGCATCTTTCACATAACAAAAAAATTTCATTGACAGCCAGCAGTGCCCAGCTGGATGTGTGAAAGGAAACTTTTCCAGCATAAAGCCTCCAACGGTTTAAAATAGGGGTATAATTCCCGTTAGAGAACACACAATATGTCTGTTCCAATCCAGAGACGTGCTTCACTTTATAGTATACTTCAAGTATAATTTAAAAAAAATTTAAGTCAGTGAACACAACATTACCACCAATTAATGATGAAACCAGACTTCGCCTACCATGTGATGCTAGATCTTGGACACAGTCAGATTTAGGACAAAACCTGGGATGATTTTACTGGATAGAGAGAGGATCTGTGTGCTGGTTTTTAGAGTCTGGGGGGAATGTGACTATTTCCTGCTGTTATGGCCTCATCACAGCAATGTTCTGAAACAGGCCTTCTTCCTGCTTTCCAGTGAATACTGGAGACGAGGGCCAAAACTCCAATGATAGCCAAAGAAGAGATAATCAGCAGGTCCATATCAAAGTAAATGCTTATACCAAAAAGGGCCTTTTCTATTTTCATTAGGCAAGAGAGGGAGAATCCAAAACCATAATGATAACTGGTCAAGAGAAATAAATCTTGATTAAAATGTTGAAAGGATTAGTAAAATCTTTTGTTTCCACCATGGGTCACAAATCTAGTTTAAACCAGGCCTGAAATGGGGTCATGGGGTCATGGGGTCATTGTCTGAGATCCTGTTCTCCACAATCTTCAGTTCAATGATCATTGCATGTCTAATAAAGAAATACTCTTAATTAAGGGATTCAATGAGATTTGATTAATGTGAGATTTTTTTAACTGAAGGTATGTACACCAATAGGGTAAGTTGAACACTCCTGCAGGGCTTGTGTGTGTGCAGTGATCTAACACAGTTGTCCTGACTAAGCACAGAGTGAACTCTTGTGGTGTGGTGGTAACACAGTAAAGAGTAGTCACTGTACAGCCATATCAATAGCATCATAGATTGTAATAGGCAGAGCAGCTGCAGCTGTGCTCACAGCCAGTGGCAGTATACTGTCGGGGAATCTGCCTTTTGAAAGGAGTAATGAGCAATAAATGCATATAGCTTATAGCTGGACTGGACCAATACATGTACTGTTCCTATAGATCAGGAAATACAAAAAATATTGCAAGGGGACACAAAACTTATTATGAGGGAATGCAAAAATTACAGTGAGATAACACAGAAGTTATTGCAAGGGAACGCAAAAGTAGTTCAGAAAACAATCTCACCGTGGCCCTTCAAGGGCTCTGTAGGCCCCAGTGTACAGTGAGTTTTTTTGTTTGTGTTGGTTAACTAATCATTGATGTGCTGTTTTGTACCACCTGTCTAGGAGTATATGTAAGACTGCAACTACATGTCAATTAGTTATAGTGATGTCTTTTTATATTTTTTTGCCATGTTTGCCACCCATAAAGCCAAGATGCTATGTCTGTCGATCCATCACTATAGTCCAGACTGAAATATCCCAACGTCAACGACCTGAACTTGTGTACAGATATTCATTGTCCCCCAGGTGCTGAGGACAGGGGAACCCCTGGAGTTTCCTCTAATGCCACCATCAGGTTGGCATTTGGGATTTTGAAATAATGTCTCAGTAATTATTTAATGAATTGCCAGGATCCCATAACGTTTTACCTAGCACCATCATCTGAATAAATATTACTTCCCATCAGCCTCAGCTGTACTTTATGCCCAGTGTATAATATGAAATTAGCTAAGATGCTAAACTAAGATGTGAATGTGGCAAAAATTATACTTGCTACAAATCTGTATATTAGCAAGCATTGTTATTGTTAGCATGCTCTTAGTCTTGCTAAATTCAGCTAAAAACAGCTCAAAATAAATATTTGAGTTACATCATCTATTAAAAAATATATACAAACACTTAATTTGTTTCTTCAATAAAGCATTAGCATGATGTGTGTGTGTGTGTGTGTGTGTGAGAGAGAGAATAGTTCCCACATTTTTAATCCACTAATAATGTTTGCCATCTTTTCTTTGCTTATGCATTGTTACAACAGTGTTTGCGCACAGGTTGTAGTTGGAGGTTTACTGATTATTAAAGGCGTAGTTAATTGAATGCTCACACATTTATCTATTTGTTAATAGTTAGTGTTTACTCCACCAATAAACATGAAAAATGACAAGAAGAGGTAAACTTCAATTCTGACCAATTTTTTTATTTTTTTCTGTTAAATTTAGTTTAAACTGTAAACCTGTTAGGAACAATGATGTTTGTAACTTAGCACTCTATAATATATTGCATTTAAAGGATCACTTTAGTGTCAAATTACCTTAAATAGCACTGGTGGGAGAATAAAAATCAAACGTGCAAACCCGCTGATCATGTGCTGTTCAGGATTTCTATACACACTAGCTTGTTTGATATCAAGATAAAATATCAAGATAAAATGGGCCTCCATGCCAATCTTAGTGGAGGCAGAGACTGAGGAATAGGGTGGATCAGAGTCCATCTCCCAGGTGGAGGTTACTGAGGTAGTCAAAAAACTCCTCAGTGGCAAATCAAGTCTCTGGATGCTGTGGGGCTGTCTTGGTTAACACGCCTATGCAGCATTGCATGGAGATCTGTATCAGTTTCCCTGGACCTGCAGACTGGGGTGGTGGTCCCCATTTTCAAGAAGGGGGACCAGAGGATGTGTTCCAACTACCGTGGGATCAAACTTCTCAGCCTCCCAGGGAAAGTCTATGCCAGGGTGCTGGAGAGGAGATTAAGGTCAGAGGTTGAATCTCGGATTCAGGAGGAACAATGTGGATCCGTCCTGGTCGAGGATCGGTGGACCAGCTTTTTACCCTTGCACGGATACTGGAGGGGGCCTGGGAGTATGCCCAACCAGTCCACATGTGTTTAATGGATTTGGAAACGGCTTATGACCGGGTTCCCAGGGGTGTCCTGTGGGGGATGCTGTGGGAGTATGGGGTACCGTATCCGTTGTTACGGGCTATCCGGTCCCTGTACAACCAAAGCCAGAGCTGTGTTACTACCATGTTCTTCACATTCTGGGATGAGAATCAGTACTTCTAAGTCCAAGACCATGGTACTCAGTAGGAAAAAGGTGGTCTGCTCCCTTCAGGTTATAGATGAGTCTCTGCCCCAAGTGGAGGAGTTTAAGTATCTCGGGGTCTTGTTCAAAAGTGAGGGTAAGATGGAGCATGAGATTGACAGACGGATTGGTGCGGCGTCCGAGGTCCTACGGACGTTATACCGGACCGTTGTGGTGAAAAAGGAGCTAAGCTATGAGGCGAGGCTCTCAATTTACCAATCAATCTATGTTCCTATCCTCACCTATGGTCATTATCTTTGGGTGGTGACCGAAAGAATAAAATCACGGATACAATCGGCAGAAATGAGGTTCCTTCGGCAGGGTGTCTGGGCTCACTCTCAGGGACAGGGTGAGAAGCACAGATATCCGGGAGGGACTCAAAGTAGAGCCGCTGCTCCTCCGCATCGAAAGGAGTCAGTTGAGGTGGTTCGGGCACCTGGTAAGGATGCCCCTTGGTCGACTCCCTAGGGAGGCCTTCCAGGCACGTTCAATGGGGGGGAGGCCCCGGGGAAGACCAAGGACACGTTGGAGATGTTATATCTCTCGGCTGGCCTGGGAACGCCTCGGGGACCCCCCAGAGGAGTTGGAGGTCCTGGCTCAGGACAGAGAAGTGTGGGCCATGTTACTTTGTCTGCTGCCATCGCGACCCGGACCCGGATAAGCGGAAGACAATGAATGAATGAATTCCAAGATTGTTTGAAGCTCTTGTTGTTTTAGGGGGATTTCTACTCATCTGGCAATTTACATCATGACCAGCAAACTCAAAATATCAAATATAAGATGTCTTTAAAAAATCTGTAAATGCTGTCACACAACCTGCTTTGTTGTCCAAATGTTGACTTAAATTTATTATTTATTAAACTCTGTTTTACTAATGTGAATGTAATGATCCTAAAATGTAAAAACTGTGTTTGCATGAGAGGCATAAAAGACAAATGATGCTTCCTCATAAGCATGCATGAGAACAAACAAAAGGCCCACACATAAAGAATTACTCTTTTATAATGGTCAGAAACACAAATGTAACATTTAAATGTGAAGACAAGTTCCTAAAGCTGTACATAGTTTGTAAAGTTTTACCAAACATTTGCAAAATTATGTGAGTGCAACTGATGATTAAACATTTCATTTAAAACGTAATATTTCAAAGCAAATAAAAGCATTAAAAGGTTAGAAAAGTTATGGTACATTTATTCTGAACAGTTCAGCATATGTGATTCACACGTGTAGCATTGCATGAGTCACACAAAATGTGCCCTCAAAAACAGATAAACATTTAACTAATTTATATAGATTTATGACTTATTGCATATTTTACACATTCAATAAATTCTTGTGAACAAAGTTATGTTTACTTTCAATGTTTCTCACCTAAAGTAATTCTGTGAGGCTGTCAGGTCTAACAAATGTGTTGATTTAATTTCCTCCCCCATAAAACATTTGCAAAGAATTTTTTTGAAATTTCCCTTGCCACTCATGTTTTTCACTGGCTTTGTTGGCACATTGCTACGTTTCTTTGGGTTTTACAGCAACACATCAGCCTCACACATGACCATGTGCGTCCTTATGCCAATACAAACAACATGTGGACCCAATTAAGAAAACATTGCTCAATAGATCTACTTATGGTCAAAACTCTACAGGGTAGCTTTAAGGTAGATCTGCAATGTGTGAGACTGTGAAGCACTCTGCAACAAACATTTGCCTGAGCTGAGAAGTCAACAATTGAATTAAAAGCTTTAAATTAAAAAATGCCTACGGTTATTTCAGTAAACACAATACTGACCCGAATATACACATACAAGTCAAGCTCAGCCTTTATTGGGTCTTTCTGAATAAGATTAACTGTGCAATATGTACAGATTCATTCACTAGAATGTAGTTAAATTACCAACATGCGAAGTGTTAAAAAGACACTGTGACTAACCTCTTCCAAAGACTATGTTCATGTTGATTTACTCCCCAGGAAGATAACAGGGCCTGGTGGTTGAGCAAACAAGAAAATCTGCTAGGTTGGTCACATGGCTCAAATCAACCTTTTGGATAATATAAACCAGTGAAGGAGTAAATTGGAGAAAGTCCTTAGGTTTATGAGAGGAGAATGAGAGAAATAAATGAACAAAGTCAGGTCAGTCATTTAGATTTTCACATCCAATTGAATTCTTTCAAATTGTGCACATTTCTGTCACAATCAGTGGGGAGTTTCCATCATAATGATATGGTATGATTATCACTTTGTCTTCCAAGTTGTCATTCCATGTGTAAATGTTTGGCTTCATCAATGTAACCTGATTCATCTCTGAGTAAGAAAGTTGACCCACCCACTTTGCAAATAATATTAATATACAACTATATTCTAAGTGGTAGTGGTAGCCTTAAACCAACATTGCATTAATTATTAACAGAGATTTAAAAAAAAAAGTTTAAAAAAGGTTTTGCATCCTTTTGCTGCTTACGCATTAGATGTCCTAATGTTTTCCCTATAGGAAATTAATGCAACACATCAGGTATCAATAAAGGTGTCATTTGTCAGTTAATAGCTGCAAGTTCATACATCACCACTCTCTCCTAAACCATAGGAGCCATGACATGTGACTAGGAACTTAAGCCCATCTGGCCTCTATATAACTTCACTTTACACTTGAATGCTATCCAGGCAATGAAATTTCAAGAATAATTGTTTCCAAACTAATTGAATTACCATTAACCAGACATTTTCAAACATACTGTAGCAAACCAATAGCAATTTTAATGTATTTAATACTGTACCATTGTCAATGAGGCCAGAGCACATAACCAGACCCTTTGAAGTAAAGTCAAGGAAGGCGGAGAGAAGGCTTGTCTCCCTGGCTTTCTTCCTCCTGGTTAACTAGACATGTGATTAGCATTGCTGTCTGCTACTTAGTTTGCCCCGCAGTCAGCCTGGTCCGCCTTCAGAGGAGATACTGCCTGCAGGCTACTCTGTCAATACCAAGGTAATTCTTATTTACATACATTGATGTAAAGAGAAGAACATGATGTTAATGCCTACATCTGTTGGTTTATCAGAGAATGTATTCCAACTTAAAGAGACAATTTATGTATTCAGTAATTGTTTAAGCAAATGCCAAATAACATTAAACTTTCTTAAAGAGGTACTCTAAACTTAAACATGTTTTTGAGCTGTAAACTAAATGATATGAGACCAAGAGACCAAAAGAAACACATCAATGCTAGTGTTAATGTTGACATTTCTTACCAAATGTATAAAATAAGACATTTCATGGGTTGAAAATTGCTCAACACACCATCTACTGTTTTAAAATCAGCCCTGAACCTGCAAGGCCACTGCTGACATAGAGTCAATCGGTTGGGACTTTTATGTCATGAAATTTGTATAAAATGTATGCATAAAAAAAGACTCCACCGTGTCCCTTGACCCACATACTATGTAGGCAAGGCCACACCTCCTACAGTTGTTGTTCCCTCACCTCGGCTTATTTTTAAACATGCTGGGAGAGAGGGTTCTAGCAGAATGTGACTTTAAATCTTCTGAAGTGTAGCCAAGGTAACTCCACTTTATCTGTACTTTTCTTTCACTTGTAAAAATACTCCAGGTTTGTGTGTCTCCACACCTGTTATCAAGCCAAACCTTCCTTTTGCAAACACAAAGCGTCTTTTTAAATGTGCACCTGTTGAGTTTGTGTGCATCAAGAGCAAATTGAATCCAGACAAACTCCTGTAGACCACACACTCTACAATTAAGATTCCACTGGCTAAGGAATAAAGACTTACATACCTTAAGGAATATTAGAATGAAATTTGAAACTGCATGTTTTAATAGTGTTCCCTTAATCTTAATACAACAGAGTAAGATACTAAGATGCTCACACCCGCTTAGCAAATACACACTGAGCTTAGAGCAAGAATCATTTTATAGTAAGTATAAGTAATATTTCATATAGCTGGGAAGGTACAAAGTTCTACTTAGCTTTTACCATTTAGATGTGAATTGTTTCTCTGTCCTTGCATACTTGTTTTTACTATTAGTGCCAACTTGCAGAAGCAGAAATTAGATTAGGCTGTTTTTACATGGCCTGTGGAAAACAAGACAATTACGTGATGTTCGTGCGCATTCCTTTACCCGTCTTTGATTATGTGTTTCTGTGCAGTTCAGTGGTATTGGTTGTATGTGCACCATCGCTCTGTCAGTTTGAATGGAGCAACCTCATCATCTGAAATCAATGCATTATGAAACTGGACCATGTGAAATGTTTGGCCAGGCACCATTTAACAGAGACCTGATTAAAATCGCTCAGCAATGTAATGGTTGAATTGTGCTAAACCTTGCCAGATCACAGGACAGGGCAGATGCATGTGGCAGGGAGGTTTTAAGCACCTAATCTAGACCAATGCTCTAAGTCACTGACCCTTAATCAATATTATTATTCTGGTCTGTATCGTTTGGAGAAAACAGCAGGCTCAAAGACTAACAGCAAATTCTCAAAAATGTAATTTAGACATTGATACATGACAGAATTAATTGCAAACACAAGAAAGCTACTTCATATAGACAGTAGTGAAAGCTACACTGTATAAGAAAACACATTGCCCCAATTAAAAAGAATTGTTTCCACTGCACGCAGGAAGCAGAACATTTTTTTTTTCAAGTTGAATAAAACCTTTAACTTAAGCCTTTCAGTTTAGCAGCTAACACACACAGATTCCTCTGTACAGTCTGTCAAGAAAGGGAAGAAATAAGACAGTACTCCGTCTTCTAAATCTGTCTTAAATATCTGGTCAGAAATGTCGAAGATGTCAAGACAACACAGAATTTGCTGAAACTGTTAAAAGAAAGTTTTGATGATTTGATTAGTATTAATGCTGACTAACTAGCTCAGCTTTGCCTCATTTGTGAACAAAATTGAATTTTTTTATGACTCTAATGCAGCCCAGCACCAGGCAGCCTGCCAGCTCAGAGGCATCAAATTCCCAATTATGCCTGGCACAACAACAGGCAAGAAGCTGGATCTCTCCAAGCTCACAGACGAAGAGGCCAAGCACGTTTGGGAAGTTGTCCAACGAGATTTTGATTTGAGGAAGAAGGAGGAGGACAGACTTGGGTAAGTTAAAAGGTCACGTATATGTGTTCAATTCAATTCAATTCAATTTTATTTATATAGCGCCATATCATAACAAAGTTATCTCAGGGCACTCAATCACATGGAGCCGGTCGAGACCAACTTCCACGCACACAAAGACCCAA
>JAVQJD010072903.1:0-11440 GCA_036023655.1 Nannoperca australis | reverse complement strand
AAACACTGAGGTCCACCTGACTCAAAAGAGAGTTTTTATTGGCAAGTCTTGATCCTCTATTCAAAGCATACCTCTTATTAGCACACTACGAGACTCGGCCCACTCTGTTCGTCCATCGGAAGTGAGAAGACCAATAGGTGGTAGCCGCTCTTCTTCGCTGTTAGCCATCCTGACGATCTTCTCCAGCTGAGTCAGCAGGTCTCTTTCATTCAGTCGGCGGAAGTTGATCACAACATCCAGCACAAAGAACTGCACAAAGGTTCAGATAGGACACAAACTGTTTGAATGCACTCCTCCCTAAGGCCTTACTTTAATATTAACTAGGAATCTAATGCAGACTGAAACACATAGGGGAACTGTTGGACACGTGGATATCTGGTAGGATGTGCATGGTGATGGGCAACAGAGACGGAGAGAATAATTATATTTTATTACAACTTCCGTCTCGTTTTTTTTTTGTAGTTTGACAATCATTTTGACTATCACTTATAATAACTAATTACACTCACTAAAATAACGTCAGAGATTTTGGAACAGGGCAACATTGCTACAACAAATTTCAATAGGGAAAGAAACTAATTATCACACAGTCAAGACAAAACAACAGTTTAGCCAGATTATCTATTCTAACAGCTTTCTTTGGAGGTAAAACTAGACGTGAGCAAACCCAAAATATCTGTAATAATCCTTCATTGCATCAGTAAACAGTGTGTGCACAAGTACGATATGTACACTAGAGTCACGGTACTCAAGGCTGAACCAGGATTTTGGCCTGTAAACTGTGGTGGATGTTTACTTACGGACAGTTTGGGAAATATTTCAATGTTCAGTGTTTGCCTTTGTTTTCTCCTCCATATATGTTTGGTTAACCTGTTTTTTTCATGATTATCTGGCTGCTCATGCGTCGTGCCCTGTTGGACTTCCTATTCAGCAATGTTGCCATGTTCACAGACCTCAGTGGTGAACTAGGTGAGAACAATGTTAGGAATGCTGTCCAAAAGGAATTAAATAAAATAAGGAATATGGAATTGTGTTTTAAATAAATAAAAATGGAACCCTACATTTCCCACAGGAACCATTCACATATATTTGAATCTAAAATGGAAGCGGTCTTTAACCTGGAGAGACCAATATTAAAGCTAAACTAATTCTAAATGAATCTGAATCTGATGTTTTCATCTACATATTCAGAAATGATTACACGGTGGACCTGCTGCTATTCACAGAGTGGCTCATTAGTGAGATCAGTTTCTTATGGAGCTCTAGTTTTGAGTGACAACACTGCTCCATTACTAGTAGTAGATCAGTAGATCCATATGTTTGGCTGTGACAGGGACACGATGTATGGTCTAAATCTCACCTGAAGTAAGTGGAACCGTCACTGTAAACATTATTTTTTGTCAATTGTGATCTGTTCTGAATTATTCTGTGGTATTTTTAGGACTTTTCATCTGTGTTAGCTCATTAGTTAAACATGAAAGTTAATTCTTGACCTTTGAAATTATTGACGTTTTAAGGAAGACATGGTTGAAGTCTCAGTAAAAGCTAGTAAGTGGACCTTGAGTTGAGATTGTTTTGTCAAAATAATGTTTCCAAAGTCAACGATGTCAAGAATTTTACCTTATAAGCCAACACAGATGAGAGGTCCTAAAAGCGTTAAGCTCACATGTCAACTGATACATCTCCATGACAACTAAGCAAACTCCATCCGCTGATGATGACCATGTCATGTGGTTGAAAACCCTGACCTGGTTTTTACAAGCCACAATGATGTGTTCAGGTTCTGGCATCACGCTGCTCTCCTGGGCCACGAGTGTGTCCCTCTCGAGTCCTGGCAGGCGGTAGGAACTGAAGAGGCGATAGTATTGCTCCATACACAGAGGGGTTCCAGCCAGCTGGCCCCGGGCGTAGTCCACAGGCAGGGCACGTCTACGCACAGACACACGCCACTTTCGTAAACCACAGAAGATCATTTGGTTGTGACTGAATCTCTCAAGTTCATTCGTGTTCTCATTGCACATTAACTTACGCATCCAGAAGAGTCTTGTACTCCAGCACTCCAGAAATTAAGTGGGCAGCAAACCTGGGAAAGAAAAACTTTACATTGTAAAATACTTCCCAAACCACACAGGTATTGTAGTCGGTCTCACTGTACTGGCAGGGTAATGAATCGCTGCATTTAGCCTTGTTGTTGTGTAGCTGTATTACACTTAACAGTATAAATGCTATGTGTAAATCATCTGGTTAAGGGGCCAGTCACAGATCAATACCACATTAACCAAACCACAACCTTCATTGTCTACTAACCAGTAGCTTGGCCTGGCCTCTCGGCCCTCAAGGTGTTCTGACTAATGACGCTATCTGTCACAGTGTAGCAAGGAAGTGTTCAATTTGCTATAATCAATCAAAGACTGTCTTTGAGTAACTTATACAGTTCACGATCATTTCTCAAGTCTTCCTGCCGTAATAATCAAAAATTGCCTGTCAAGTGGCGAACGTTTTGATTTTTCCAATGCATGGCAGTCGCAGCTTGTTGTCTTACAGTATCTGTTGTAGAGGATGACTAACAAGTGGCAACGCTGTACTGGATGACAATATGTGTGTTTGCCCTGTGTCTCGGTTGTGCAGTGTCTCATACCGTAAAGAGTCGATGGGAGCCCTGAAGTTCTGCTGTGGGAAGACCATCACAGGACTGGAGTTGACTGGCAGAGCCAGTCTGTTGTTCAGGTACATGTCATTCAGCCAGTATTCATACACCTACAGTAGGAAATAGAGGGATTCACTTTAAGGCACACATCTAGTGATCTAATAGTGAATACAGGGGGAGCACCCATACATGCTTGTAGAAGAGAAGATTGGATGTGGCTATCATTTTGAAATTGATTGATAAGTCTACGCAGACTGACTTTATTAATAAAATGTTTGTTTATATTAGTAATGTTTGTGAACCATGGTGTACAATATGTTCATCTATAACTCTAACCTTTTCAGTTGCGCATATAAATTATACATCACATTTATATAACAATTTTTAAAAAAACCTGTAATTTACTAAAGAGTTTGTCGGAACTTTCAAGTTTTATTCTGTCAGAACGCTTAGTGCTGCTAGTTGAAAACCCTTGTTTTGGGATGTCTGCACGTCATGTCTGTCCAGATCATTTTATTTACCCAGTTTGCCTTGTTCTCACTCCTCTCCATGAGTTTGCTCTGCAGTAGCTCCCCCACTCCTCCAGGGGCTCCAAACTGCTTCACAGTATTTTGGGTCTTGTTGAACTGTTCCTCCGTGAGCAGGTGCTTCACACACCTCAGGTACGTGTCCAGGGTGTCTTTCAGGGCGGGGAGCGGCAGCTTAGGAAGACCCTGGGCAGTGTGGGGGACAAAAAAATAAAAAAAACTCAGCAAACTCTCATTACCAGTTTTGTTTCTAAATGTGCGACTTCACATCACGTGCATTATATATATATTTATCAAAAAATAAATTAAATCAATAATAATTCAGTTTTCACTTGTACATTTTTACTGAAAACAACTAAAAGCCCAAACTGGAAAGAATTCACATCACTTCACTCAGAATAAGAAAAAAATGTTATTAAAATGTCAGATTGTCAATTGTTCTTAATCTTAATCACAAATTATTTTTATTATTTGATCATAGTTATTATGTTTTTTTGTTTGATTGTTGACGCTCCTAATTGATTGCAAAACATTATTTCTCTCACGCATATTCCAGTGAAATAGATTCTAAAGTCAGACATAACATATTTACATTTCCGCCCCCTAAATCTTTGGAGGGTTCTTGGTCCAGAACGGGCATGTTGGCGGTGCAGAGCAGCAGTCAAGCAGGCTGATCCCCTCTGAGACAAACGGTGTCCACAAATACAATGATATCAGCATCAAGATGCGGAAAGTAAGTACGCTTCAACAGAACTGTCCGATACGGTCTAACAGTTGTCTTTAAACGTTGCACTACAGTTTAGATATTTAAAATAAATGTGCAATGCTGCCCAATCAATAAACTGTATCACTGGCATAACTAAAACAAATACAACAATGCGCACTTTAGATGTTCACATGCAGCATCATTTTCGAAGTTGATGTTAACCACCTGTCATAAATAATACTAATACATGTAGGCTACCAAATTGACAAAAACAGTTACCCAAAAAATGTAATGTTTGACTCACCTGAAAGACAAAAACAATCCCTCTCGTCCCGGAGCTCAAGCAGGGAGTTTAGGTTGATCCATCTAGACTTGAGTCCAATTCTGGTAGGTTTTCTTTTACATTTCACCACTTTGGTCTTTCATCATTTTGAGCATCTTTCAATCCACAGCATGGCACGAGCACAACTCCCCCCTGGCTCGGGAGGGATGCTGAGACGGGTACTTCGCCCTCCTGGCAGCCAGGCTCCTCCCAGAAGTCCTGCTATTCGCCGAGAAGTTTATTTGGCGCTTCACACGTGCACGCCACCTTATTTAGACACCGACTGAACGCCTCAGATGCTCACACGCTGTGCCGAAGAACAATTAGGACGTGTTTTGCACGGAGCTTTCTGAATCTTCAACCCTTTTCCTCGAGCAATTCGGGCGCATACGTCGCTTCCACCCCACTGCCTCTGACTGGTTTAATTGGCGTTGTGTATTTAAAGATTTGCATTTTGGACAAGCATAGATGCTTTGACAAACTGTTGATTTAACACGCAATATCGACCTCACTATCCTACAAGAAATTATGATTATATTTTGTTCCAAAACTGTTTATTTAATACGGAGAGATTGTCTTCTTTAAACTGGATTTAAGTACTCACTTTCGGCTGTTTTGTTTTACTAATAAGGACCACATAACGATCTCAGAGTAGGCCTTGATATCTTTAATATTCGATTGTTCAATGAATGCGTGTTCAAAGGCAACAATCCAGCAATGTGCGCATTATAAATGTAACCATAATTTAAAAAAAAAAAAGTTGTATCTTGATAATTCTGTTAGTGTGGATTCCTTTACTTGAAAGGCGAAATAAAAGTGTCATATACCGACATCATTTCATTCATTTCTTAAATTAATAATTTCCATGAACAGCATCATTCACATAATATTGATTTAATTATGTACATGAATATACATGTATGTACAGTCGCAGATTATACAACGAGGCTATGCATTCCAGAAGTACAGAATCCCAAAAGAAACAAAAGAAACAGACAACAAGACGCAGATTTCCGTTCGTGTCCATCTGTTGTATCTTTCTAAAACTGTCGTGTGATACACAGTATTGCATATTGAGTTTAGCAGCACAACTCTGGCAAAATGAACACAGATTACATTGAAAGACGCATACGGCACATTACAATTGTTCTTTTGTTAAAATACATTTACACATAATCCCTGAATACGATATGAGTCCGTTTCTGGAACAGTGATAAATACTGTTAATTAATAGACACTGATGTCAACAAACCGCTCACAATACTCTCACTTTAAGATAAACAAACGCCAGCGAGCGCCTTTCTACTGCAAAAACTTGAAGCTACTTTATTTGACAATACCCGGAGGAACTGTCACCAGAAGCAGTGGATGATTTATGTTGTTACACGATCCTAATCGTTTTATGCAATTGATTGGATCGGAAGGGATGCACACAACTCTACATGGGCACTTCGATAGTTTTACACTCAGTTAAAGGGTTGTTTACGCGTACTCTCCTCCTGAGGATTCCTCCTCCGAATGCGAGCGTTGCGCAAAGGTTTCAATGCCATTCTCGTCGATCGTTGTGCACAAACCCTTTCTCTTCTTCTCTCGCTGCTCCATCTTAATCGTATCATACAGCCCCGTCGGGCCGTCCTCCAGGAGCATGTTGCGCTCGGAGAAAGAAGGCTTAATCTTCGTCACGTTCTTCAGCAGAAGGAGCGCCGGTGCGTAAAGTACATTGGCGAGGCCCATGCCCAAGTTGAGCTGAACAAAGCCCAGGTCGTGAACTATCTGCCCAGCCACCACGGGCCCCAGGGCGTAGGCCACGCAGTACGAGATGTCTGCGAGGGCGTACACGCTGCCATACACTGACACGTGTCGCACGTCCACCAGGAAACCCAGTGTTGGCAGGAGCGCCGTGTCCACGAAGGCGATGCCAAAACAGATTCCGCACAGCGGGATCATGAGCTGTCCAAAGTTTTTACAGGCTGGCACTGTGCACGAGCTTGCGCCTATGAACACCATGCCTATAGCCCCGTAAAACCACTGCAGATGTGGGTACTTGGCTGCCAGTTTGACAGTGAGATACACACCTAAGACGTGAGGGAAGAAGGCAGGGAACCACGTCATGCCGATCTCCCACTGACTGGAATGCATGTTCTCCTCCATCCAGGTGGCGATAGTGGGCTCGAGGAAGGCGAGAGGGATGTTACAAATTGTCAGAGCACCAGCCACTACAGCTATGTAAGGATCAATCATCAGTTTATACATGGGGGTGCCCACTGGCATGTTTTCTCTCTCTCGGTTAGAGAAGGGTTTCAGCACAGTCAGGCACAAAATGCCATCGATGAGACAGATGCAGGCCAGAATCAGGAAGGGCACCCGCTTCCCTGCGAACTCATAGAGGACCCCTCCAAAGGGGGGCGCCACAAGACTTCCAAAAGAAATGAAAGCCAAGGCAATACCCAGGGCTTTGCTCCTCTCCTTCTCCTCTTGGTACCTGTCTGCGATCAGAGCGATCCCCGAAGTGTCCGCGAACGCCGAGCCGAGGCCCTGCATGCTGCGCGCCAGGAACAGGGTCGCGTAGTTTTCAGCAAAGGCAAAAGTAAGGGTGGAGAGAAACATGACATTGAGACCGATGAACAGTGGAATGTCATACCCGACCCTGTCTATGAACGTGCCACTCAGCGGGTTCACTAGCAGCTGCAGGATGGCCTTGGAGGCAAAAAGAACACCAATCTGTAGGTCGAAGTTCCCTTTGGGTGCTTTGTGGATGGTGCTGTTCGTTGAGTTGATGTGCGGCAAAGCAGCTTGGGCACGATCCGCTGCATTCTGCAGCCCTTCGAGGTAATCGGGTATAATTGGCACAATTACCATGTAAAGCATGTTGTCTAACAAAAGTGCTACACAGACTATTACTAGGATGATCCGTTTCTGCCGATCTGGGTCTTGGATTACATTGCCCAGTTGTTTAGTTCTTTCGCCCATCTGGGACAGTTTGGAGGCGGCAGATTGCGCCAAATGAGTGGCTTGTCCCTCTGTGGTCCCCTCCGGCTCCATGATTTTCACCCTTTCTGGCTTTGGTCTTGACTTTTGAAAAAAAAAAAAAAAATCGGCTTCCCCGAGTTGATTAGTTTATAGAATTACGCACGCTTGGCGCATCTGTTCTGTCTTTTATTTCGTGTTTGATATCCAACACCGGGAGCCCTACTAATGTGCTAGACAACTTTCCTCTGCTTTACCTCTTCTCTGTCCCTCGCGCCGTCCGTCATCGCACGCGCTTTTCCACTCCCGTGACTTGGACTCGTTTTATCCCCGTCGTCCCTAGTTGCTTCATTGTCTCATATCCCGTCATTCGGGTGACGCGCTGGTCCCGGACTGCGCTCACAGGTTGGGGATTCACCTTACAGCTCACGGAGCCGGCTCCATCGGTGCACTTGCTGTTCGAGGTCCGTCTGCTGCGCCCTTCAGGCTCCCAAACGCTCCCAGCTGTCTCCAGTCACCTGTAACGCTGCGAGCCAAGTCATCATTCCACATCAACCGGACTGGTTTTTGTCGGCCGTGGAAAGAATACACACTGCAGTTTGTTGACTCCTATAGGTATCCCCCCCCCTCCCTCCCCCTCCCCCCTCCCATCTTCGCCGACGCCTGTGACGCACGGTCCTGCTGCTCTCCAGAAGATCTTTAATGCTAATTAAAAACAAAATCCCGAGTGAGCGCTGCTGTCTTCGAGACAGAGCCGAGGATGCTTGCTTCAGACTATGTTACATTTAACCTCCTCAATTTTTAAATTACACGTATCTACAATTTGATTATTTAAGCGTAAAAGTAGGACATGCGCATACGTCGCTGAAAGCCTTTGACTCAGCGTGGGCTTCATGACACGAGGACAGCTGTTAGTTAGTCAAGTTGAGCTCAGACGCAACACAAACACACAGATTTCTGCACTATGAGAACGAAGCTGATTCAGCACCACACTCCAGTGGACAGCTCTGCAGAGGATGTCACGAAAAGAAGGTCCAAGTGATGACATTTCATTTTAATTACTTTAATTCTTCCAACATTTTCCGTCTAGTTGTATTTTCTTTCTATAAGCTAGATTTAATGTTTTTTCGGACAGCAGGGAGCCGAGCTGCGTTCAGGTTCAAGCCCCCGCATCCACACCGCTGAAGTGGAATTGAACAGAGCACAGAGAGGCTGATCCGAGGCTCTCGCTTCTGCCTGTGTGTGATAAGTGTGCTTAACAAACACATATCTGCCAAGCGTTGCTCTGTTTCTGAAGCCCCTCAGAGACAGAGCTTCACGATCGGCGTGAAAAACAGGAATTCACTCACAAGTCATCATCTACATTTCCACATCGGCCTGTAGCGTCTCATTCCTGTTCATTTTCTTTCGAAATGCGTTCTTTTGCACATAATGCACTCCATTGAACATTTCCTTTGTCTTTAAACTTAGCCTTTAAAAGAATCTCGCCAATGTTTAGACGTTCAAGTTGAGTTCACGCTGGATTCACATGTCGTTGGAGTTACGTCTAGAGATACACAACTAATATCATATTTTAGGAAAACTTCAAGAGATCACACTTGTTCCGCTCTCAACAGACGTGAAACGAGTGAACCCTGGGGTTTAAATAAAGCTCGACGCTGCCCTCTACCGGAGCAGAACAGCGTTAGCAGCTGTCACCAATATTTACTGTAGTCAATGAAAACAATCTGCTAATGGCAATAATTTGATTTCAAATGCAAATCAGCGCCTTTAGAGACATTTCTTGAATCGCTTATCATTTGGGAGTCAGCTGGCTTTATAGGTGTTGTCTCCAGATATTGACCCCTGTTAGGATCACATTTTAAAAACTGGACACTGTTGATCTCACTCCATGGGAAGCGTTATCCTATGTGTTTCCGGAATAACTTAAACCTTAAACCTGGACAATGACACAAAGTGGCTTGCCAGCTCTTGCAGCAGGCTACAGATTGATGAAAAGATCTGAAACATGACACAGAACAGTATTGACATCTAGTGGAGGTAAAATGAATTGGTCAAGGAACCCTTGGAACCTGAAGAGTGGACCGTACCAGATTCCATCCAAATATCCCCTGTTGGATTTTCTCTTTTGGCGTCATGTGTCCTTGTTCAGCCAGTAGATGTCCTCATATCCCTTTACATTTTCACTGCACAACATTTAAAGGAGTTCTGATTTCCAACTTTATCTTTTTATACTTCTTACATTACAACACTATCCACGTTACACTGTCAATACTCTGCATCTTGAAGAAAGGCTTAATATATCAGTCCAAATCGTACACTTGGTAATCCAGTCACAGGCTGATTAGAGGTTTAACAAAGACTCTATTTAACTGTAAGATGGACATACAAGTTCTCAAAGTAGAAAACGTGCCACACCATCAAAGCAATGTCTGTGTAGCTTTGTGTTTTATTGAACATCATCCCTGCCTTGTTTCCACCAGAGGCCTTTCTTACAGTGTGGGTAGTTTTTAACAGCGAGACCAACGGCCCCCAACCTTTTTAGCTTGTGCACCCTTAAAATGAAGAAGTGATTATTGACTCCTCGTGACAATAATTGTGAACAGTTCAACTGAAAAGATATTTTCTTTTCTCAGAATGTTTTATTACATCTTTTAAGGATTTTTGAGCCCTAAAAAGTATTTTATAAGAAAAAAGCAAAGAAATTCAAATTAGAGAAACGTTAAAAACAACCAAACATACAAAACAAGCAACAACAAGATAATTGTGTGTAACATAAATGGTTTTCTTTCTCATCCCTTTGACCATCTGTGAACCCTTCCGATTTTTTAGGAGTTGCAAACTCACAAGGGCCAAGCAAAGGGATAGAAGACACAGTCCTACTTACTGTAACAATGCACAACCTAGAACAGAGAAAAGAATAGAAAGGTTAAATTTTTTCATCCATAAAACATGTTCAGTGTTCCCATCTTAATCAACCAACACTCATCACCACATCACAACATCCCAACCAGACTATAAAAGCAGACTAAGCAAAATATGTGGTTATATTGTTGTATTCCTTGTTGGATAAAAGAGACAGAATACCGTTCAGTGTGACAGGTGGTCTTAACCTCTAACTGTGTTCATCCACTCCACCGTATTAGTCATCAAGATAGTCATAAAGATCTAATAGCTGTTCTGTTTCTCTGAAATATAAACTGTGAGGGTTATTTTTGTTTGTCCTACATCTGCCTATCCACTAGGGTGAGTCAGATATCAGACAGTGTTGTCTTTTTGGAGCAACAAAAACACAAGTTAACTTTAAATCTGAAAAATTACTGTCATTTTATTTTAATGCTGTTGGGTGTTGAATCAAGCCCTAAGAGTTGATGCACGAGTGGTCCAGTGGTCCTGAGTTGAATGCAATAAATGTTGCTTTAAACCACCAAAAACACACAAATTTCAAGTCTCTTTGAAACAAATCTGACAAATCCAGCCTGTCGTTTCCCCCTGGAGCTTTGTTTGACGTAGACGGGTTAAATCCAGCCAATGAATGTTAGGAATCTGACCAAAAAGGGGGCTCAAAATGTTTCTGTGTTATTTTTGGACCAAATGTTACGTCACATTAGTGGGAGAACAGCTTTGATAATCACATTTATTTCCCTCAGTGAACATACTGTAACTGGAAAGCTTAAGCAGTGTCATGAAGGCCGGAACTGTGCATTGGCTTCTGGTTTACCCAAGAGACGGCTGCACACACATTCACGGCTGCACACACACACACACACACACACACAACAGTTATAGATAAGCACAAACAATCTTTTGTAGTTTTGCCAGTCATCTCTTTTTTTCGGGGAAAACACTCTGTTTTTAGTTCAGTGTCCTCTTGACTGTTGCCCAGGGCGGAGTCAGCACTGTCCTCGTAACTGGATTGGCTGTGTTAGGGGATCAACATTTTTTGCTGTTTTCCCAGTGATTCTGCTCTGATCTGATTTGAAAGTAGCTCTGGAGATTCAAGATCACCACGTAATCTTGTTCAGTTGCCAAAGTATTCATTTCTTTTCAGCCAAACAAAATCCCAAGCTACTGTAGCCAAATGTGCAAGGATGGAAGGTAACCATAAAGGATCTGAATTATTACAATATTAAATGATTATTTTAGTAGAGTGAAATATGTAGATTAATGGAAGGTATTGACCGACCAATCATAAAATAGCACCAAGTTGCCTGATTTAGTACAGAGACAGAAAGCAGGACAGAGACATGTTTGAAAACTGTTGGCACTCT
>JAVQJD010072881.1:0-41634 GCA_036023655.1 Nannoperca australis | reverse complement strand
TGTAGAATGGTCAGTAGAAGACTGGTGTTTTATGCAGATGTGTGTGAGTGTTTAATATGGTGAGCTCAGTGAACTCACACTGACAGAAGTGGCAAAAGAAAATTGCAAAGACGGTTTTATTTGGCATAATTTTGATGAAATATGCAAACACTGGTTGTCAACCTCATACTGTCAAACAGCTCACAAATGTCCAACCGTCAATTTCAAAGAGAGCACCAATCAACTGTTCACATCACTTTTCTTCGGACAGGTTGCACCAAAGCCTCATAGCTTTTGATAGCTTGTATTGGAAGAGCTGTCCAAATGACTTGCTAGAAAGAAAGGTATAGGCAAATAACATGTATTTGTGTGCTGAAATACATCATATTTTATTTAGTTTTTTCTTACCAGATGGGCTGACACTTGCAAAGTCACAAATCTGTAGTGGACGAGGACACCTGTTACATTTCAATTGGTGGATTAATAACGTATTAAAGTAAATCTCCCTGAAGTTGGAATAAATAAGAACTCTTAAGCACCTGAGGACTGGATGACATGTTTTACAATCGTCTAGTGGCAGCCATTAAAGCCGCTCTAATCTTTTTTTTTTCAATATGAACAATGGACTGGACATTACCAGATTCTAAATCAAATCTAATGTTCCTAGGTTTCAGCAGGATTTGTAAATTGGAAACAGTTTGGCAACACGTTTGTGTTTTTCAACTTCTTTTACTGCCCCCAAGTGGCCAAAACAATTAGTGAATGCAGCTTCAAATTAGTTAGCGAACCTATGCACTTTACCCATTTGCTCATGTTTGTGGTTTTGCCCATTAAACAGCAGTTAGCAGCAGCAGACAGTGTGAGCAACAGCAATTAGACATTTAAATAGACGTTTCCATTATTCGATTATATCGTATATGCAGGTATAAAGTTGGTGCTCGAGAGATAAGCTAACGAACAGTTGATCTGGAAGGTGCTATTGACTTTCACCCTTTGTGGTTGTCAGTGCTCATGCTTAGGGTGTGTTTTTTTGTGATTATTATGAATAGGTGATGAGAGTTTGTAGCAGAAAGTAAAGTTCGTAACCAGAGTATCGGCTAAATATCTGTTGGTTAAATGGGTATTTATGTGGAAGGGTCACAGATTATTACGTACATAAGGATTCCCCATTGATTTGTACTGAAATTGCTTGCAGTGAATATAATATGATACAGTGACATGAAATCCCACTGTTTACAACTTCAACCCATTATATTCTCTATTCCCCCAGTGCTCATTCCTCAAAACTAATCTGAGAAAGCATCACTTTGATGATGAACACTGGCTTTGTGTGTGTGTGTGTGTGTGTGTGTGTGTGTGTGTGTGTATGTGCACACACATACACTGTGTGCATGTAGTGGTGGCTGTATATGAGTGTTTCTTGGTGTGTGTCTGTGTGAGGAAGTCAGGAGAATAGCCCCTGTGGAATAGCAATCAGCAGAACAAAACGAGTGTTGAAAAAAAGAAAGAGAAAGATGAATAGCTGTTGAAATAACACAGAGAGAGGGAGAGGGGGGATGTTGACAGCTCTAATTAAAAGCCCGCCCATTAGCTCAGTGTAAATTGGATGATTTATTCTCCCAGGGGACTGACTGACAATCAAATGATGCTGGTGGTATTAAAATTGATGTGAAAACGCGTATTATCATGCTTGTGATGTGAGGATAGCTAAATTATTATTGCAGTATTTTTGATACCACTAATTCCCGCAACTCATCAGCCAATGAGAATCACTTGATCTCCAAACACAAGTGTTGTGCAAATGCAGATGCATCTAGTGGGACTGATACACATGAATACATTAATATGTGGCATAATATTAGTAATACTAGAAGATCAAAAATTATTATTCAGTAATTTGATCAATACAAATACAGATATTTGACGTTGGTTTCCTTGGTGATCCATATTAAAATACATCACCATGCTGGATACATATCAGTGAAGGTGTAGACTTGTTCCCTTGCATGTTACATTGAGTGTGTGTGATTTCTATTTTTAATTTCTTCTGGCATGCAAAGAATAGAATCATAGATAGTTGAGCAAGTTACCGGCAGACCACTAGAGCTACATGTCAGTCCCATTTTATGACTCGTGAGTCATCTGCTATTTATTAGAATACATTCAATTAGAAAGATCCTTGATTTGACTGAGTAATAAATGCATCAAAGAATAGGTGAACAGGACAAACAAGAAAAAAACAGAATTACACCCATCTGTTTTGGCTTAGCTGGTGTGGTCTAGAATAGCTTCACAGGGGAAAGAAATAATGCCTTCAGGGCCAATTTTGAAACAATTACACTTTTTAATTAAGACGACTGAGAATAAAGCCCAACTATGATTAAATAGAAGTCATTAACTCACCAATTTGCATTATTACCAGTATTAAATGTGCATTAGTGTTAGTTGGGTGCAGCGATCTCCTGATTTGGCATCATGTGGCTTAAAAGAGACAGCCTCTTTTATGGCTCTCTTTGTGTGTTTGTGTATATGTACAAGAACAAGTGTGTGTTTGTGTGTGTGTGTGTGTGTGTGTGTGTGTGTGTGTTTGGATGCTAATACTCTACTAAAAAGGACATGCATACTTTTGTATATGCTTGCAAATTTAGGTTCTAGTGTGCATGCATGCATATGTGGGGAAGTGTGTGCATGTTGGTGCTTACATATCTAGATGTGTGTGCGTGCCCCTGTATGTGTGGATCTCTAACATTGGCTGAGTTATTTAGATCCCCCTAGTCCTTCAATAGAGGACTTGAAATTGATTTACCTGAATTGCCTTTCAAAGCTACTTCAATTTCACCCCTATGCAAATTTATACTCCTCTCTCTCTGTCTCTCTTTCCATCACTCATTCTTTCTCCCTCACTCACCCTGTCCCTCCATGTATCTGTCTTACTCACCCCACCACCCAGCTTTCCTCTTTGCCATTCCACCCTCTTCAATTCTCCTTTTCCCCTTTTCCTCCATAATGTCCCCTTTTCCCCACTGCCCTTCTATCCTTACCACTCCTCCACCTCACTTTCTTTTTCTTTCTGTTCCTCATTCTTGTCCCCTCACGCTTCCCCTCTCCTTGCCTGAATATTCACTCCCAATAATAGTGTGCAGCACCTAAGAGGCTATGAGTTAGCGTAGCAGTCTCACAGCCAGTTAGTCAGCTTCTCAGCTGTGTGTGTGTGTGTGTGCGTGCGTGCGTGTGTGTGTGTGTGTGCGCGCGCGCGCCTTTGAGTGTGTTAGGGTGTGACAGCAAAGCAGTGAATCATTTAGTTAGCTCCCCTTGTCTGCGCCGCATTCAGACTCTGGTTGTGTGTGTGTGTGTGTGCGCGTGTGTGTGCGTGTGTGTGTGTGTGTGCATGCGTGCGTCAGGCGGACTAAGGGACCTTGACAACATCAACACAATTGCAAGTCCATAAAATGGCGGCAACGTTTTAGCTTATGTACCTGGAAATTACTTCTGGCATAAACCGCTTGTCAGCTTACTCACTCTCACACACACACACACACACACACACACCCTGAGGTAAAGTACACACAGATACTGTATATACGCTAGCACTGTCCTGGATACTCACACACACAGACAGATACATAGACCTGTCATGTTGACAGTGAAGCTAACTAACTGATTGTCACACGCACGCACGCACGCACGCACACAAACACAAACGTCTCTTGTTTTTTCAGTACACACATGCAAACATGTCTGTAAAGCGCACACACTTACACTGTCTCACGATATCTCCATATAAATCTGCACACACACACACACACACACGCAGGTTCTCTGGTGCTGCCTTGCTGCATCTTTTACTGAGGAATCGTTAAATTTTTTTGATGGATTCAGCAGTGGGGGTCTGACTGAGATAGTGTCTATTGATTTTATATTTGGCAGGCTCTGGCCACTTAGTCCTGCAATATACCTTACTCTCCCCTCTCTTTTTCTCTCCCTCTCGCTCTCTCTAACACCATCAGTCTCAGTTTCTCTCCCCCTGCATGCTTGTCTTACCCTTTTTTACTCGCTGTCCTTCTCTCATACACTAACCCTTTCCCTGTTTTTCCACCTTTCTCTCACTCAATTGGCGTCTCTCCTCTTTTTTATGTCTGAAATGCTCATTTACACTCTTTCTGCAACACATCCCTCATTCTTTCATCTGCTCTTTGTCTGCCTTTCTATCTTTTGTCCATCTTCGCTCATTTGCTGTCTTCATCTAATTGTTCCAAATGTTTTTCTTTTCTTTTTTCTCCATGTCAATTTCTCCGTCTATTACATTCCCTCCCCAGACCCTTTCGCTCCATTTCCCTGTAATCCTTTCTCTCCTCTGTTCTGCTTCTTCACTTGTTTTATACCCCATCCATCCAGCCCCCCTCCCTCCCTGACATTTTCTGCTGCCTCATCTTTTTATTACTTTTTTCCTCTATCCTTCCTCCCCTCTTCCCTCTCCATTCCTTCACACCATTTCTTTCGCTCCCTGCATCCTTTTGCCTTTTCCCTTGCACTTTTCCATGCATTTTGCTCATTCTCTCTATTTCCTGTTCATTCTTCCACCTTTTTAAACATTCCACATATATCCTCATCCTCTTCCAGCACCATACATTTTCCATTTACTCTTTCACCTCCCTTTGAGCCCATTAATCTATTATTCGTGTGTGTGTGTGTGTTCAGTGCTAATATTTATTTTGTCTGTCTTTACTGTAGTCAGTGTACCATGACACCTGTTTGAACTAATTAACTGAGTTGACTGAGGTGATTAAATCTATATTCTAATACCAATAGAACTAATCCTGAGGAGTAATGGACTGTCACTCAGAGCATATGTTCACATGAGACTCTCCCACAACTTTTCATCTATTGTTTTTCTTCTTACAGCTTGTTTAGTTTAATGAAGCGATACTTCTGGTATTCTAATGGATAGACTAATAAACCCAGCAAGGAACTTAAGGTGTTGTTTTCAGAAGAATAAAATAGTACAATTATACATTTTGGGGTGACAAACCTTACCTGAAGTTCATTATTTAATAATCAGATATTTACCTGTTCAAATCACTGGCTTTGGATACCTCATGCACTTTGAAAAGCAAAATCATTTGTATCATTTGTTTTCGTACTTTTCCACAGTTTTAATGTGGTGGAAATACAAGTTGAAAGCAAATCACACTTCGTTGCTTCACTGACTGACGTTTTCAGATTTGGAGATTATCAGCTGTGTGAACAGGCGGGATGTAGAGGGTGATGAAAGGGATAGATAATGTTCACATGGCAAAACTGCTCTTCACAGCCTCCCAGCGGGCTAAAGCTCAGACTGAGACCAATAATCCTAAAGTCAAACGGCAAGTCACTGACTGCCATCTGTCCCTGCATTCACTTTTCCCCCTCAGCAATCTTAAAGCAGAAGCATGCAGCGAAAATCAGGAGGATATGTGCTTTTCATCTATTTGATTTGGTCATTTGTTATCCCTGTCTGGTTGTTAACCACGAGCCATCAGTGCCCAAGAGGGCATGTGTTCCCTTGGGTCCTGGGGCATGTTCTGATACTGCCTTGATATAAAATAAAAACCACAAAGTGGGCTGATCTCGTATTGGGCTTAGATACAACAAATGTACAAAGAAATCCACACACAAAGCTTGTGTTGCAACCTGTACCAACATCTTTCAAACCCAATGTCCATTTACCAGGCAGGGAAGGTCTGACAAAAGATAGAATCAAGTTGTATTGTGGGAGGTGTAGGATCCAAGTTTTAGGGCTTGACCAATTCAAGGGAAACCAGTCAGGATAGCTCAGCCTCTGCTGTGTTGATTTTAACCTTCCTTTTTTTTTTTTTTATCTATCTCTGGCAAGTTCTCCGGCTTTATGTAAGTGCAACAGTAAATCACTGTACCCCTTTTAAGACAGTATACCATGGTAAGCAAGCTTATAGTAAGCTACATTTGCTCAGTTTATTGATATTGTTGGTCAGGAATAGTTTTAAAGCCCCATTCCAACCAGTTATTGTATCACTTTGTACAACTTTATTGATAAAAAAAGAAAATGAGCCTCCGATTAAAATACTCTTTTTCTACATGAACATACTCCTGCCCTCTCCTCCTGTCTGGCCCTTTCCTTCTCCTTTCCCCACTCACATGTCCCACCTTCTTCTCTTCAGTGCTCTCCCAGTCTTTTAAGCGTGAGCAGAGGTTTCTTGTTCCAGTTGGTTGCTTGTTCTGGCCTTCTGTTTGTCTCCCTGAAAAAAATGAAGCCGGCAGGGGCACTGGCTTACATCAGGGGACAGCTTGTCGCAGATAATGCTCTCATTTGGAGGGAAATTGACCCTGGGCGCTGAATCCGCTACAAGATAAGTTAGTCCAGCTATAATGCGTGTAGGACTATTGGAACAAGAGAGAAAGGAAGTGTAAGATGGGGAGATAAAGGAGGGGAAAAAAAGGCATTATGTCACAGTTGCAAAAGATAGAAGAAGGACGGTGGGTGTCCAGAGAGAGAGAGAGAGAGAAACCGAGCACGAAATAACTTTATTATACAATCCAGCTGCTGCTTATACAGTACATGATGGTTATAAAATGCTGTTCTTTTCCTGGTCACATTATTTCTAAAGAATTTCAAAGATCCATTCTTGATGCTTTTTGTCATTTACTAGACTTTGTTTAACAGCAGTGACTTATATATTATCACAACGATAATCATTATTCTGTAATATTATCATTAGTGTTGGCTTCAGCCTGATAGAAGTAAGAACAGGAGTAGTAGTCTACTCCCAAATCATTGTATTTGTCCCCATCATAGTTTGCTCTTCTCTTTTATCAGCTACCATGTGGCCATTTGTACTTAAGTATCACTGTAGTATCTTAAGTATCTAAATGCACACCAATACACCAGCTACTAGACGTAACCAGCTTTAAGTGGTGTTACGATTGATTTGCAAAGTCGATGATAAATATATATGACACATATAAAACTGTGATTTTACATAGTACATGAAAGAACCAGAAATATATAGCATATATACATGTGATATGAATCGAACTGTTAGGGATTAGGAATATACTATACAATATACTTAGGAATATACAATTTTAAGACATTTCCTATTGAAATGTAATTGCAATGTACTTTAATTAGGTACAATTATAAAAAGAAATGTACACGTATACATGTTTCCTCCTCTTTGATCCTGCACTTTCTCCCTTCTTCCTCTGTTCATGATCCTGGTTATTACCCAGAATGCAATGCTAATTTTCTCCTTCAGCTGATGGAGCATTAATTTGATATTCCTTTTCTCCTCCTTTTAGATTCCACAATGTAATGACAGTCCTGTAACAACCATTACAACATTAATGACAACAACGGTTTCATCTAGAGGGCGGTGGTGTGCTTGAATCAGAATGATGTGTGTTTCTGTGTGCGTAGGCATGCAAATATGCGCGCAAGCGACTTGATATTATTTAAGTAGTCTGCGTGAGTGTGTGTTGTTTAAATGTGCTCACATGTAGATGAATCTGCCAGCCAGTATGTCATATTTAACTAGCGTACAGGATGTATTCGGGGGTGTTTGGTTAAGCAGACAGAGCGTGCCTTCAGGGTCCTCCTGGGCCCAGACCTCTGTGATCCCATTACACCAGTGCCACCAGGACACTGCGGAATGTAAAACCTTCAGCGTACCGGTGAAACCTCATACATCCAGCATGAAGAAATGCAATCATCATTTTTGTACTCGATTTTTGCTGGTGAAATGCCAAAACAGGGATAAATTTACACTGTAGTCATGATGGATTTTCTTTCAACAGAATGCAGTGTTGATTATTACCTTAAGCTAAATTTTTTAAAAATTTAAGAAAAAGGTGACATTCGGAGATATGAGGTTTGTGTTGGACACCAGTAAAAAAACAGCTCAGTCAATTTGTATTCAGACAAAGTGGAACCAGGCCAGACTGACACAAAATACTAAACACTCATGTCCCTTTAGCCCGCTTATATGAAGAGGGAAAATGTCACTTAGGCTCTGGTTTAGTGCTTCCATTTAAAAAGTATAGATTTTTATATCCATCGTTAATACTATATTTTTTTTACATTTGTACTGTTTCCAGGTTTACTTTAAGTCATGCCTGTCAGAAGACTAAAAGATAAGATGCATTGCGACTTCATTAACAATAAATACATCCACTCAGCTAAAAAATGCATTTCTTTAAGTTCAATTATAGCAACTGAATTATTCCAAAATATAAGGGCTGTAAAAGAAAGAAATTAAGAAATAATTGTGCATTTATTTATAAATGGAAGATTGATTTAACACACCTTTTCTTTCTCAGCCATTTCTTTTTAGCATTGTCATTCATACGGCCTGGTATAATCCACTCTTGGCTACTGAGCAGCACTTCTAAAGAGAGCTTAAGTCGTTTTATTACTCCTAAAGATTTTTGTACCTACAGTGATGCAGGAATCACACAGAAAAGTTTGTAGTCACAAAGCAGCCTCTTCAAGCTTTAGAATACCAGCCAGGATAAGAACCAGATGAATTCATTTGCTTTTACAATCTGTGGTCGGCAATATTCGAGAGTTTTCTGGCAGAATAGAAGTTGTGAGTGAGCTCTTAATGCCACTTTAAATGAACAATTACTGAGGAATTTACACATGAATGCTCTTATGTCTTCTAACAGAAATATTGTGCATCAAGGTGAGGAAGACAAAGACAGAAAATGAAACAGCAAAAAAAAAAAATAGATGAAATGTAATTGAAGAAAAGAGCTATGGTGATTGAGATACATTTCCATTTAGATGGGGGACCATTTTTTGTATTTTTGCAGAGGAGAGGGACAGCGTTTTGATGTGAATCACTTTGCAAAGTCATCACGGTAAAATAGAGCTTGTATTTTGCATCTGCATGAGTTTTGAATCCAAACTTTCAAGGAGTACATCATAAAAACTTTCCCAAACGCTTGGACTCAACCTCCCGGGCAAGACATCAAAAAGGAGCTGTAATGTAATCTTGTTCTGAGAGAGAGAGAGATGTGAAATTGAAGCGATTATTTCATCTTTGTGTCTTGAACGAGTATATGTGTGATTGTATTGAGCTGCCCTCAGGCTTTGTGGTTAACCAGCAATTTCAACATTTTTGGGATTGTGATCATTAGCTATGTCCGTCTTCTCCCACTAGAAGGAAACTCAAACAGATTTCTGTGTTGTAAGAAGTTTTATCTGCACATAGAGATGACACCATGCAACAACACCTGTCTTTATGTCACTTTAGCAAATATTTGTAAAGTGCACATAACCTCAAGGAAAAAGAATAACAAGTTTGCAACTAAACATTGGAAACAAAGTGACCAAAGAATATAACTCCGAAGCGGCCTGTACGTGATAGTAACTTGTTTTAAAGTAACGTTACGTATTTATCTTTAAACAGAGCATGGGTGTGTGTAATAAAAAGTGTAATGCAGTTTTCAATAATAGTTCTAGTACATGAATTTATTTATGTACACTGCGGATGTGTGCCTGTTTTATATGCATATGTGTTTGTGCTTCCAACATGCAGACTCATACCTCCATCAGCAGTTTGGGGGACCTCCTGGTGACATAAGGTGCATCTCAGTGGCAACGTCATCACCTTATTGATGCACCAATCAATGCCCTGTATCATCCACCACCACAGAGAAGCAGAGGTCTAGCACAGAAATATAATTTTATTGTTTATCGAATTTTGCGCTTTCTTTTCAGCAAAATAAAAAACTGAACTAGTATAAAGAAAGAAATACTGTATGGCGCAACATGTTTGGATTTAAAAGTTACAGAAAGGATGTGTAATTATGCAAGTCAGCAGGATGGATAATCAATTTGGAACATATTATACCACAAAAGTCCTGCTTTAAAATGGTTCTATTAGTGATTTCCTCTGTTACTACAAATGCACAAGCTCAACTTTGTGTTTGCTCAACTGCAACACGCTGACTATTAACTTCAAGAGGAAGTATTTAGAAATCAAGGTTTGTTCCATTTTGTCCTTTTCAGGAGACTTGTGTCTGAATATGTGCCTCTGTGTGAGATTAACATATTGTCCCAAACTAAACATGGATTTGTTGGAAATGTTTTAAAGCATGAATCATTGTCTCCTGATGAGAGTAAAACAGTGGTAATAGAAATACAATTAGGTCCCAGTGTGCCTTTCTTCTTACGCTGTTAGCAGTGTCTATTTAACAACTCTTAATTTACCATCATATTGCAATTTGTTTTTGTCTAATTACTGTATACCGTAATTATAGACGTGATGAGGCAGTCATTTTAAGAGTTGCCATGGAGTGAGTGTAATTAAGGACTTTGATATGCATCTGTCATGTTTCAAGGTGGTTCTGTCATTACCTGCCCACTGCCTTTGAACCTTTTTAAACCTAAAATCTATTCTGTTGAATCTTCCATCGTACTTACAGAGATAAAACTACAAAGCGATGTCTCTGATAGCGGCCGACTGTTCCCACGTCTTTTTATTGTATTGTGCCTGCATTTAAAGGTGAGTGGCTTTGAATGCATCATTTCAAATTCTCTCTATTCTTGTATAAAATATAGGCGGCCTTTGTCTTCCCTATTCTTTAGATAGGTGGAAAAATTATTATTTTTCCCAAAGATTTGAAGGAGGGAGAAAGGGCGACGTGGAGAGAGATTAATGCATCCAATGATAACAATCTCCATGCAGCAAAAGGCTCTTTTGTTGCTGTTAATCATTGAGTGTGTGCGTGTGTGTGTGTCTGTTTGCGTGTGGCCCTCTGAATAATGATGATGGCATCATTTCCTCTTTATGCGTCTTGGAAAGTAGAAAGAGGGCGAGGAGGAAGAGGATGGAGTTGGGAGAAAACAAGAAAGTCCACTGTTTTTCCATTTACTATGATGGAATCATTTGTTACAACAGCGATTCTGTTTAAAGTCACTTCTTGAAAGCTACAACATTGACTGATTTTAACTCCCCACCTGCTCAGAGCATGTGGCAATACATAATGCCACATGCTCTAATACCTCCATAACTTTTAATTTCACATGAAACTACTACAGCAACAGTATTATTGCTGTAGTTCAAGTTATTATTGTTGATTTGTTTTTTGGAATTGCAGTTTTTTTGTACATACGTGTGTTTTGTGTGTTCTGTATGTTGAGGCTGTCATTTTGTTCACCGTGCTCTGCCCGCGACAAATGCAGATTAATTAAATCAACTTTAACTAGAGTAATAATATATTGTAAAATACACTTAACAGCATGTAATATATAATTAAATTCCAAATTATACAGCTACAACTATAGGTGTCATGTGGAGTTTTTTTTGTAAACAAAGTTTCTGTTCTCATTTAATGCTACTCACCAAAACGTGTTGTGTGTATCTTTTAGGTACTTTTAGGTCATCAATGAGATGATGACTGAAAAGCAGGGAGGAGGAGGTGGAGACAGAGGTTTGGTGGGATCGGATGGTTGAGACACAGGAAGCGCTACAACTTGGGCCTCGGAGACACCTGCTGCTGCAGTGACGATAACTTTTTTTTTTCCCTGCAGAGATAAGTTTACACAAACCCCCTTTGTCAGCCTTCAGGGGAACACATCTGCTGATTGGGGGAGCAACAGGGACCAAATGAGAGGAGTAGGAGGTAGAGAGATAGCATGAAGGATTCGCTCGGTGCCTCCTCCCCTCTCTTTTTAGGACCCTGAGGCGTTCTTATCACACTTCTTAGAAGTATAGCAGCACTCAATGCCACTTTTCCCTACACCTCTCTGCCTGTCTCACCCATTCCATCTCCTTTTTTCGCTTTGTATGTCTTTCTCATTTAAAGTGAAGTTGTTGTTGTTGTGCTTGCATACACTTCATCCTCCCTTTTCTGTATGCCTTTGATAACTGATATTGTGTTAGTGTTTTAACTGTTCTTTTCACTCTCTCATCCCACTGTCAACTTAAAATACCGACTATGATTAATTCTTACTGGTATACCGGTATACTTTCTAAGTCATAACTTATAACTAATGGAATTCTTTGTTTTATTAAATCATTTACAATTTTTTTATCAAGCTGTTTAGTTTAAACTTAAATGTTAGAATGCGAATAGGTTATATATAAAAGCAGAGTTAAAGAAAAGCTTCACTGTAAATCTTTTTCCAGTATGAAATATTCATGGCCTGTAGGATTGAAAGCTGTAGTTTGTAGCTTCCTCTTCAATGGCAGCTTCAGTCAACTTGGATTCAGAGAAGTTACAATGGTTCAAAGAAAAAATGTCCATAGAAACTTCTCATACCAGTCACAACATCCTATAACATTATCAACATTTCCATCACTGATAATTTCTCTACAACATACTTCCTCATAGTTTTGAAGCTCCGCCAGAAGCAGTGTATTTACCAATTTATTGACGTAAAAATAAAATATAAACTATAAACTGAGTTTGTCACAGGTGCAGTGAGAATATTATTAATGCTTTGAGACAAACTGTTACAGACAAACACGGAGACCTTCAGACAGACAACTTAGACGAGCAAGGCATCTCCAAAGCCCTATACAGACAGTTTTATGTGATGGATGGAAGTCAGATTGATTTTGGCATGGACACACAATGTCCTCTGTGTATTGTGGCATTGAAAAGGTCTGCAGCGTACTGACACCTTTGATTCCTGTAGAGCCGCCCTTGGCTCTGAAGCCGGCTAACAATCAGAGCTGGGGTAAGAAGTTGGCAGGCAGCTGGGAGGAAGCATTGAAGGAAGACAGAGAGAGAGAGAGGGGAGAAAGCAGAGGAGGAAAGGGAAGAGGGAGGAAGTAGAGGAGAAGAGGACAAAGCAGGAGGAGGCTGTGTAGGTGACGAGGAAGCAAAGGAAAGGAGGGAAAAGTAAAAATGGAACAGTGGAAGAGAAGGGAGCAGGAGGAGGAAGAACTGTTTTCACACATAAGTGGAAAATCTCAATCTGTTAAGGCAATTTAACTGTGCAAGGCATATTAACACCACAATTAAAGTTCCATGCTGACATATTGTGTGAACAAGAGCAGAACAGTACATCTTCAGTATGCGCATACACAAAGTCAGGGCATTTCCAAATTTCTAACAATAGAGGACTTCAGGACTAACAGTAGTGATGTCTAAGTGGTAACATCATGTTAAAATAACACTAAAGGATAAAGCTGGCAATACTATATTTTTCTTAATGCAAACAAATCCCATAACGAAAAGAAAACCATTTAGTATTGCCTCTGTTGCCAAAACCTAATATGGCATTTCCATCTGTGCCGTAGACCTCGTTTGTTCACCTCAGCGAGCCACACTGTTGCACTGGGTGACATGTTCCTGCATTATAATGAACATAAGACTGTAGTTTATTTCAAGTCAGTGTCACATACCCTGTGTCGTGGAGTGTATAAATCCACGGCTGAAAATAGACCCCAACAAATATATTTACTCCTTTTTAGATAATGTCTGCTAGAACCACAGTGCCCTTCTGTTTCAAAAAATTAGCCTTTAAAGAAAAAAAATAAAAGAAAAAACGTATACATTAAAGATGTACATTTTCAAATGCAATGTCATGAAAATGAATGAGAATGGGCTTGAGGCTGAGAGCCACAGACGGTGCAGAGAAGTTGGAAAATAGAGATGGGCTAACACATTGTTAGTTTTGGTCTTTTACATGTCAGTGAACTGAATTAGACATGATCCTATAGACATTTGCTACATTCTTCCATAACTTCTGTCAAACTGCTGTTGGAAAGCCAGAGTTGTTGATTTTCATAGACTGTACTAATAACCACAGAAAACCAGGTCTGTAAGAGGAAACTATTTCATTTTGGTATTAAAGTGACAAGTCATTCATTTTCTGAATCAAGTCTGTACTTCCAAGTGATGTAGACTAATGTGACTGAACCCACATATAATTATGGCAAGCTTTTAGATTTGCTGTCCTAAACACTTAGTGCGGGATAAGTCTTAAGTGCCTTATCAAAGTTCATGCCAATTAAAAGTAAACTGCTTTAATTTCACTGGCCAGCATTACCTTTTATTATTCCCTTACATCTGATACTGATATATTTTGCCTCCTGCCTTGACTGCTCTCTTGACTGCCCATCTTTTATCCTTTCTTAGAACTTTGGCCACCTAATCTTGCTCTGTGCCTGTGTGAAGTGTAAAAAGAATTCCAGCTTGCTAGCTTGTTCATGCTGACAACAGCTTGTTGCACCGTCCCCCAAGTGGCCAATAAACCCAGTTAATACAGTTTTAATGAACAGACTTAGTGGTATCAACCACTAAAAAGCAAATAAGTGTATTTCCCAAAATGTTGAACTATTCCTTTGAATAAAGGTAGAAAAAAAACACAAGATTTAAGCTACCAACCAGCTCACATAAGTAACATTTAAGGCCCTTCCTTTTTCCAATACAATGTTACCAAACTATAAGGTGCACAGCCTTATAAAAGAATAGTCCCTTTTTCACAAACATTGATATCTGTATGAACAATCGCCGGAATAAACAAAAATATTGCATCAGGATAGATTACCATTTTTAGAAATGGCCAACGTCAAACAGCTGCAGAGTTCAGATCACCTTTCTCAGCATATGCACTACACATTACGACCTTTCCCACATCTCCCCTTTCCTTTAGACTGACAGAAAACATGTAACCTGTGTCCTTTTTTTCTTCTTTGCACCATCAGTCTATTGACCAATAGTGTGACTGCAATTTTATGACACAGCAAAAGGACCACTGATACCGATTTACCATTGATTGCTCCCCTCCCCTCAATTGCTTCTAAATCCCAGGGGGTCTTACTATAACCCCTCCTCCCGCTGGACTTGTGTTTTGTTTGGGCTATAGAAAATAAATGGGGTCAGCCTGATCCTATGGTCATTGGCAGAATGTCATACAAAAAGTATTGCAGTGCACACACAAAGGCATTTATTGTATGTGGGAAATTCAGCCCAAGAGAAGACAAAAGAATAGTGAGGCGATCGACTGGACCAATTCCAAAACTTTTGGTTAAGTATAAGTCTAGTCATTTCAACCCCCACATTTTTACAAATAAATAAATAAATAGGGCCCAGGTTTAATATTACCAGTTTCCCTTTAAGATTAACAAACATGAATGGATATAGTACGTCCTGTTACTCTTAGACTTAAGGTGCCAGTATACATCATCAGAAGTGTTGATCAGCTTCTTAAACCTTGTGTTTAACCATTTCTGTAACGTTCCAAATTGGCCAGTCGTGCAGTTCTGAGAAAGTAAGCAGGGTTTGAACTCATCTCTCCAGCTTTCCTTTTTCATTATTGACACAATTATTTCTGCAACAATCCAGGTGAGACATTCTAAAAATGTGCACCCTTATTTTGTATTATTTTACGTTAGTTTATTGCAGGTGAAGCAGGTGCCTCCACTATAAATGGTTGTGGGGAATCCTGTGGTGACTTGTCTTCTTTTTCTCTTTAGGAAGAACAACAGGAATAGAAATCTGGGGATCCAACAGTGAACCATTTAGTTAAACCTGCCTTTGTTGGAATGGCACACAGCACCCCACACTATCTTGAGGGAACTGAAGTGAAATATCTGGTAACATATAGTTTTATGTAAAGAGCATTTCACTACACATTACACAGTATTCCCATGTAGTAATAAATAGTTTTTTTATAACAGCATTTTAAATTTGTTTTAGAAGTGTATGTATTGTAAAGAATTTGAGCGTTTCATGAGTTGGTGATGTGTTTGTCAGAACATTGAGCATATTTGCCCCCGGACTGTGACTAATTCATGGTCTCTGACCATTGAATATTGGTATGTACTCCAAGTCTCAGAAGCTTGAGGCGTGTTGGACTCTGAATTTCAACGGGGGCCACCCTTTCTAAAAATAAAAGCACTCAATGAGGTGCTTCAAGTCATTTTGGATAAAAGTGTCTGCTAAATACCATTTAGTATATTGTATTGCTCCCATTATAGCAATATGGACCTCACTCTCTCACTGCCCATTGACTTCATCCATTCCCAGTGGGCCATCTATCTGTCCATTGACTGCCATTTAGTGTCAGCTGGGCCATAACTCGTTAGCCAAAAGACGTTTAGACACTCAGCAGCTCATTGCAAAGGCCAGGGGTTAGATGGTTGTTGAGGGGACACTTCAAACTCTCAGTTTATCCTCCTTGCTCTTACACATACTCACTGTACATACAGCCACTTGCTCAGGCTTTCACCTCACTTACCCTCTGCCCCCCGTCCTTTTACTTTACACATTTCTCTTTATGTCCCTTTCTCTGTGAGTATCTATATTAAGGCACGCACATTTACTGTATAGAACAGGCATGAAGAGTGCATAAGGCCCACTTCAAAGAAATAATTGAATATTGCCCAAAGTCTTGGGATGTAGCCAGTAGATTTGCCAACTTTTTAAGCTGTTTTAATGAGTTTTATGAAAAAAGGCGTCTCACAAAAAAACATTCACTGCAGCTCAGCAATTGACGTAAGGTGAGTCATTTTAGCTTATTACTTCCTCATGTAAAAACAAACAACAAGTGTCTATGCACAAGGTATACATCATTTTGGTTTTTGCTTGCTGTACATAATGCACATTTATTTATTTTGTGACATTTTGTGTTTGTGTTTATTTTAATTTCAATCGTTTTTGGGTGTGTTTTTTTTATTTGCTATTTTGCACACTTTATTGTCTACTACACTTGTATTTCAGTAGCTTATTGTGTACCGTCTTCGGTACTTGTTACAGTCGGGGGGTGTAAAAGAAAGCGTGTGTTATTGTTAAAAAGATGAATATATGTGTGAGAAAGAATGTGATGTTGTGAAGATACGTTTTAGACACAAGTCTAAAGAGCGAACGAGAGAGAGGGAGGGGGTGAGTTTTCTTTACCACGATTAGTGAAGCAAGACCATTGATTCCACTCCTCACTTGCTGAAACAGAGAGCAGACAGAATGTCAATCAACTGGGCTCTCTTTTCCCCACTTCATGCCTCTTTCGTCCTTCTTTCCTCATACATCACTCACCGTATCGCCCTTCCTCCCTGGACAGTATTTAGTCCATCCTTCAGTGTGGTAAATATCAAATGTAATTTTCATGTGTGTAATCAAGGTTTTTTTTTAAGGGTTATGGTACAAGAGAGGCCAGTAGTTTTAAGCACAAGGGTGCTTTGAGCTAAATGCTAACATGTGTTGTGGTGAGCGCCATTCCTAAAAGAAATTATAATTAAATAATACATATTCAAATAAAGTTTCAGGAAGGTAAAGAGGTGTAATGTGTACAATTTGAATTATAGCAAACACGACTGTTTATGCCTTTAAGGGTTTAATGCTCACAGTTTGTCACATGTTTTGTCTTCTATTTTCTCACATTTCAGGAAAAGAAATGGCATACATATATTGGAACATAGTAATATTTGGTGACACAGAGAGGATTATTAATGCATTCATCTCATATTATCTTGATTATTGTCATTTCCTTTTATCTACAAAAAGAAGATGAATTGGACCAGTATGTTCAGAAAGTTGCAGTAACTAAAAGCAGAACTCTTTGTTGGCTTTGTCTAATGAATGATACATTTTAAGGCTTGGTGTTGTTTGGCTTCTGGATATTTGTCTAAACGTTCACCTGCTTACAAGTACATAAAGCCTGAAGTCCTACGGTAACTGTTATTTAACACTTTGTAACTTTGTTTTAAATGCTGTTATTAGTAGTAATTTGAGCAATATAATATGGCTCTGCCACATGAGAGTAGTAGTTATCATGATGATATATATAATATAATAAGGTATGGCTGTTAGTGTTTACTGTGTCCTGGTAAATGCAACCCAATCTTCTCCCTTTGTGCAGCTCTTCATCAATAAAGTTCTACATTGTACCTGCATACGTTTTAATAACATCCCTCAGACCAGTGGTTTAAGTTAGGTTGAACTTTCCGCTTATGGAAGACCGAATTAACACAAAGTTTTTGTCGTTCTGTGTTAAAATGAATACCGTTAATACGTGAGGCCATGAAAATACACTCATGCAAACATAACATGCAAACACTCGCACAGATGGGCGTGGCAGTCACCTGTGTGAAGCCCCACCCTCTGTCTCCTCAGCTCTCTATAAAATGGTCAAGCTTGTCGAACATTTCAACCAGGAGCATCTTTGAAGACAAAATTCAAGATGAAGCTTGCTGTGTTTGTTTCCCTGCTGGCGATTATGCCGTTCCAGGCCAGAGCTGCTTCATGTGTCGGTAGAAACGTTGAGGTGACGGTGACAAACGGAGAGAGCCTTTCAGGGGATGGAATTCTAAACCCAGATCCATATGTTGTGGTGAGTTGTATGCTATGAAACTAAATATAAAATGCTGGTCCTGCTGCAGTGTGCTACTTTTCTTAAGATATGACTAGTAAACCTAATGGTTTAGCAAGAAAACCAGATGGAAAACTATGGGAAATATATGGGGAAGTGTAGGAATTATAATCCAACAGGTGCAGCAACTCGACACATTTCAATTAATTGACGGCAAAATTTCATCCAACGATATCATGTAAATAACAAGGAAATATCACTTTTAATCAATGAATAATGCCCATTTATAAAATGCACCAATATAGATTTATGACTGAGTGATATTCCTTATGTAAAGTGTGTGTTTTTAATAAAGGAACTAGGATATAGTACGGATGTATTACTGTATAAAACTTGCTTACTGATAAAATAATTTTACAATGTGTTAATATTTGTACATTCGCTCTAATGTCTACACCGTAAGTGAATAGTAATTATTTATGTGATTGTTTGAAATTAACTATCTTACATTTCCAAATTTGATCTAACATAGGTGACAATAGGAGACGACACTCAAAAGACCAAAACTGTTCATGGAGAATCCAACCCAACCTGGTCGGAGAGGTTCATGTTCTACCATGTCACCAGCGGAGTGATTAAAATAGAGATCTGGGATTCTGACGGAGTAAGTAATGATGACCACTTGGGAACCTGCATGGAGGAACTGATGGCAGACAATCAACAGTCTCACCAAATACAGTGCAATGCAGATGACTCTGGTTATGTCAATCTCATATACAAATGTTACTAAATGTAACCTGCTATTGAAATTTAAAATTTTCACCAATTTGAGGTGAAGAAAAAATACTTTCTCTTTTTCTCTTCAACAATATGTATTTCTGTTGTTTATTTCAAAATGGATATTTGCTGTTTTCAAACAATATTTTCAAATCCACAGTGTACAACATAGCTAAAATTGTTTACCTGTGACTTATTGGCGTAGCGGTTTAACAGGAGAAAGATGAACACAAATCCATAACCATCATTGTTTTAATGGAAAACTGTTAAGATAGCAATTTTTTTCTCTGTGCTGTTGGCTTTTTAGAAACTGAATTGGCTCTGTATGTTTTCTGCACAAAAATACCTTTTCAATGAAAGGTAGACTTTTTTGTACATGAGAAAGTGAATAAAATCAAATGAAGAAGCAATATTTGTTTTGAATCTGTTTTTTAGAGGACTTATAACAGGAAGGAAATGCTTTACAGAAAACAGAGGTAATAAAAACTTTATAGCTTCATGCCAGTGAACTATCACACATACCTCTGCACTCCACTTAAACAACAAACAAACATTAATTAAGTGGCTAGTTCAGGGGACAACATTTCATTTCCATGCTGCCAAGTTTTGTATATTTAAAAATCAAAACCAACAAAACCTTCACGTGCAGCAGAGAAGAGATGTGTTCAGAACTGACTCAGACCCCAAAAAGAGGACAGAAGCCAGTTTAGATGTTTATATATATTTTGCATGTAAAATCAATTGTATTTGGACATGGCTAATGTGCTCAGTACGGTGTCATACATTTGTGTTGCTGACAAAATAATCCTTGTTAGATGGTGCTGTTGGCCTGTGGCTGTGTATAGTTCTTATTTGTACATCGTTTGCTTTGTGTCACGCATCTTCAGCATGTAAGCCGCCATTCAAATCCTTGTTTGTTTAGCGCAGTCTCCCTATGAAGTATATTGAATGTTGGATGTTTCTGTCATGTAATTTACTACCAATGCTAACAGTCATCCCAAATGTCAGCAGCATGGTGAAGAAGGCCAGCCTTGTGTCTCAGTCCTGTCTCACACCAACTTTTATTTAATATTAATGACATCATATCTTTCTTGATATTGATTATTTGAAAAAACAAGTAGTCCACAGCAATGCCATAGCTGCACTGTGAGGCTGTACTTAAGCACTTGGTGTCTAGGCTCCGACCTCATCACTCCCCGCAGATCCTGTATCTTTACTTAGAGATTTGGGGAGTAATGAGCAAAAATCTTAAACCCCCATCCCCAAGCCGGAGCCTGCAGGTGGATGCTGGGTGTGGTGGTTAGGCCTCAACTAGGTAAATGAAACAAAGTGCTGCAGCAGTTCAGCAAGGTTGCTGTAAAAGAAAAACAACAACTTTCACCGTCCAATATCTTCAAATGTATCGAAGAGCTGGGGTTGAGGAATTCTCGACCCTTGCTTATTGATCCAAAGATCTGTACCCCACCACAGAAAAAGGCCATACAGGAAATAAAAACCATGTTCCATTTTTTAGAAAGAGGAAAAGTGTTCTAGCAGCCGTTCAATAATTTCTCATCTGATAAATCTCATATCTGATCTTGCTTTTCCTCCATCGTCTTTCCCAACCCTGTACCTCCCTTAGGCACATTGAGGTTTTTTCCCCCTTTATTTTCATGTGTTGTTGTTATTCCTGAGTTGGCTTGCTAAAAACATGCATATTATAGTTTGGGATCTCTAGCAGATGTGAGATTACAGAAATAGGACTTTAACATCAGATGATGTTGAATAAGATGTTAAATAAATAAACTGAAAAATGGCTCTGTGAGGCTGCACTTGAGCTACATATTCACATAAGTATACTCACATGCTTCAGTTAGAATGCTAGCATACTGGTGTTTAGCTGGAATAATGTAGCATGTAGCAAACAATTTATAATTAGCACCAAGTTATTTTCCAGTTATAAGTAGTTTTGCAGGTATTTGGTTATAAACCATAGTATTGGACAAAATGAACATTTGACCTGATGATGGCACTAAATGAAAAAACTTTATCCTCTGGGGACCATGATAGCATGGACCAAATTACACAGCAAACCATGCAAAAGGACTAAAACCTCACTGTGGCGCTAGGGGTAAAGTTATAGGATCACCAAAGTCAGTATGACATGTCTTTTCGACACCATGGATATTTGTAATACGATTATGTGCCAATCTATGTAGTAAATGTTGAGATATTTGCCAGGATAAGTGAAGACTTATCAAAATCAGAGGTTTACCAAAGTTGTTAGAATGTATCCTCTTGGGACTTTGGCTATCTGTTGTAAATTTCATGGCAATAGTTGTTGAAATATTTCACTCTGAACTGAACCACAAATGTCAACCTCATTTTGGCGCTAAGATCAGAGGAGGATCACAAAAGTTAGTAGGATTCATTCTCTGGGCACCATAAATGGCTACAAAATGTCATAGCTATCCATCTAACAGTTGTCGAGATATTTCAGTCTCGACCAAAGGTCGGTCGAGCCCCGACATACCAATCTTTGCATCGGTAGAGCCATGCCACTAGCATGGCTAAAATTCTAGATTTTTAAATGAACGAATGAACTAACTTCCATTAATTCTTAACACTATGTGTTATTTAACTGTTATTGTGAGGTTGAAAAAGAAAAAGAAAAGTACGAATGACTTGTTATTTTGAAGCCACATTTACCTCCCCTTCTTCCTGTGTCTTCTTGTTTCTCTGTCACAGCTTCCATCTTACCCCATTTGTCTTATTTCCTCTTCTCTTTCCTCCGAGGCAAAAAACAGAACAACATTACCGCCTTGAACAGGGGCTACAAGTTTGTTGACCAATCTCACCACCCCCCCCAATCTCCTTCCTCTGAAGACTGTCCCATTATTTAAACCTTTAATACAGACGGACAAGAGTCCTAATGCCTTCGGCCGCTAGAAAGCTTTCTCATGTGAACATGAGTGAGATAACATAACCATACTGTTTTCTGGCATTTCCTGAAGCGACCGATGTTGTTGTTTTTCTTGGGAGGAGAGCTTCAAAATTGCCGGCACGTTTCCGTTATGAAGTGCATGTCTGAAAGGGACTACTTCCGTTCCCTCCTTCTATCCTATTTTATCCTTTTTATTTCTCTCTACCAGTTGCCTCTCTTTTCTCCATGCCTTTACCCTGCATTTAACCTGCTTCCTCTCTCCCTCTCTCCCCTCTGAGCTCCACGCTAATCATGCACTAGACAGTTCCACAGGCCCCCAATTCCACTTCAAAGGGCAACCATTTCCTCCTCGTCTGCAAGAGGACCTGTCAGCCCTGCCTGCCTCCCTACCTACCGCAAAGAGAGAGCAAGAAAGACAGAAAGAGAGAGGGGATGGGAGACAGAAGGAAAGGATGTCAAAAAAAAGCAGTATAGGAAGGGAAGCAGAAAAGTTAAGAGCAGGGTCCTCGAGGAGAAGCAGAGAGGTAGTGGCTGTACTGTGGGTGGCACTTCACCAGATGAATCGCGTCAGCACAGAGCACAGTGCGTTTTTGTTAAGCGTATGTTAAAGTATCTGCGTGCTCGCGTTTGTTAGGATGAGAACACGTCAGCGCTTCTGCAATCTCAGAGTTGGTGGAGAAAAATCGGGGAAAAAACACAGAAAAAGGTACTCAGGACCATTTTCACGCTTAAGAAAAGAAAAAGCTTTACCTTGCGATTTCTATTTGAAGTTTTCTCCCGTTTTGCCTACCTCTTTCTCTCTCTCACTTCTTCTTCTGCCCCCCCATCGTCGCTCGCTTTTCCACCCCGCAGCATGAACAAGTGAGAGGAGAGAGCGAGCGGCGCGGTGTCCTGTTCCTCCCCATCTCGTTTTTGGAGCATGAATTAAAGTTGCATTCCGTGCCGCCATTGTTAGGGTAATAAGAAGAAGTTATCTTCAAAGAGTTCGGGTGGCGGGAGAGGAGAGAGCCAGGGGGATGGGAGGCGAAGCCTGTGTGTGGCTTCGTCTGTGTGTGTGTGTGTGTGTGTGTGTGTGTGGATGGGCGTGGGGTTTGGATAGAGCGGAGATTTTTTCTTGAGTCTTTCTAATGCGTGAAATTACACCTGCCACCTTCCTGTCTGTGTACTGCGAGTGTGTGTGAGTGTGTGTTTGTGTGCACATAATCGCACTCTTCCATATTTGTGTATGTAGTCATTCACATACAAGCACTGATGTGTGTTGTACATACCTAACAATACTCCAGTTAAACACACACACACACACACACACACGTTCCCCATCCTGTGTGCTGTCTAAAGCTACATTTCTGCTAACGCGCTGCACAACACCATATTCTTATTAACATTTCCAATTCCTATTAACAGTGAGTCCCAGATAGCAAGTTAATTAACTCTCTGCCCTCCTTCTCCCCTGGCTATCGGCGCACAGGTAGCCTTTCATGTTGCCACCGAGAGATGGAGGGAGGGGATGGCAGGGAGGCGGAGAGGTAAGGAGTGAGATGGAGGAAAGACGGAAGGTGGAACGGGAGAAGAGAGAGAAGAAGTGAGGAAAGGAGGGAGAAAGTAATGGGTGAAGAAAAGGATGAGGGATGCGGAGAAAGTGAGAAAGATTAGTTAGGTGAGGGAGAGAGGTAAAGGGGGAACAGAAACATGAGCTAAATTGGATTTGGATGAGAAACCGCTGAGAGGGTTGTAAAGTGGCAAGGACGGTGGACAGAATGTAAGAAAGCTTTTTTTTCATTTATAAATTTCTTCATCTTTTCTTTTTTTTTCATGTTCAGAGTTTCAACACCTGCTTAGAGCTCAGAGATGAAACAAATGGAGAAGGAGCAATGGTGGCGGGGGGTGAGCAAAGGAGGCGGGAGCTTGGCATGAAAGTGGTTAGGTTTTGATCTCTCGTGTGCTCTGAGCAGGCTGACATCCGGATCATTGTGTTTTACAGTAGGGGCTAAGGGCCGCGCTGGAGAGCTGGGCACTGCATCATTTTACCAGAGGGCTAATGCCTGACATTTCTAATTATTAAGATGTTACAGCTCTTGTAAGACATCAAGAGTACATCCCGAATGCATCCCACTGGCAATGGTCTGACAGCTTCTGCAGCCAGCACGATGGATGGTTGTGAAGTGACACATGCATACTTCGATTTGTGTGTCTGTGCTGTGCTTGAAGCAACATAACTGATCCCTCCTGCTTGGTCAAAACAACCGCGACGTTGGTGCTGGAGATTGATTGTTTTCACATGGTGGAACAGCAAGTGGGGCTATTTAGGATTTCTTAAAAAATGTGTCCAGTCAAGAGGTAGTTTTTTGTCTCATTATTTTATCTACTTTGCTTCTGTCAAAAAGATAAGCAGCTTTCTGCCTCCTTTTCTGTCCTCCCAAGAAGAACGACAGCATCAGTCGTTTCAGCAAGCACCCCAAAACGTCTTGTGTTTATGTGTAACTGACAAAGCCCTCTAGTGGCCGTAGTGGAGCAAAGTAGGAAATCAAAAATTATATGAACATAGAATATGGCGTCACTAAACGTAGGTCTGAGGTGGATGGGAGGGTCACCAAAACTTAAGACTTTAACACGGTTGTTAAATTGCTGTTCATTTCCCGTTTTATCAAACTCCGCCGAATACACCTTACTTTTAGTTCCTTGAGTGATCTTTTTTTATTCTGGTGCAATCATTATCAACTCCTGTACAGGGATAGACACTAAAATTTTTAAGTACCCCACGGGCCACCAATCCCCTAAATTTGTTGACCGAAATGTCAAGACAATCCAGAAAAGGCAATTTAATGCAACTTAACACCGTCTTCCTTAACTGTGACACTTTAGTAACTTAAAAGACATGTGTTTTTATAATAGTAAATTTAAATTGATAACTGAAGCTCTTTGTAAACATATATTCTCTTACAGTCTTGCTTCCTCGTGCAGATAGAATGAATATTTTATGCTTGCAGTATAGGGATAAAACTTTGTGGCCACAGGGGGCCACCTACACGGTGTATATAGAGTAAAACACATTCTTTGTAGAAACATACAACTTACTCAATTATTCTTTAGCTTTGTGTCACAAACACACACACACAGGAACACAAAATTTGTAACAAACTGCTGGTTTATTTCTGTCTCACCAGCTTGTAGACTTATTAAAGATATAACTTGGTAATTCTTTCACGGTACTGAGTTTCTTAAATTCTAATTTGGATGTACATAGGCCCTTATATTTTGTTGTTGCACAGATAAATCACTTTTTACACCAGTTTCCCTATATGTTGTCCCCCAAATTCTGTTCCTTAAATCTTTTTTTTCCTTCGCGGTCTTTACACCATTTTCTGGTGAGGACGACACTCATATTGTTTTTTTTTCCATCAGTACGGACAGTTAGTACTGCAGTAGTAAATGTTGGTGCCATTCCAGACTTAAACATCTCCAGAGTCAGGAAACGGGCAGGAAACCTGACACACCCTGGACACAACCTGTTCCAACTTATCCCCTCTGATAGGTGCTAAAGAGCAGTTCCATCCCACAGGCCAGTTAACATCAGTCATTTAGGGTCAATGTAACACCAAAATATCCACTTACCTAAACACTTGAAATTATATATTTACAGTTTAAAATACACACTGTGCTTTAACATGTATGTATCATCCATTTATAAATCCTGCACATTATGTTTATAGACATCTATTCCTGCATACACTTCATGTATATAAAGTAATCTAGTACCTTACCCATTCAATATGTATACCTTTGCACTGTTTGTATTTGTTTGCAAACAACAGAAACCCTTCACTTGTATATAGACATTGTATGTTAATGTTTAACGTTGTAGTTTTTAGCTGGATGACGTTTCTGTTGTCCTGTAAATTGTTCTGTGTGTCAGTGGATAAATGTGTAATAAATGATGTGATAATAGTGAAAACTGCCCATTGCAATATGTAGAGCCCACTCTAAAGCCTTATATCCCTTGTATTGTCCAAAACCCCAAATATTCCATTTACAATGATAGAAAACTGGAAAATCAGCAAATGCTCATATCACAGTCATCAGGATCATCATATTATTTTATCGACTAATCCACTAATCAACTGTTTGTTTCTGCAATAATTTTAATATAAGAACAATAGCACTAAAAGAAAGATCAGCACAAAAAATGAGTTGGGATACTTTATTTACTCGACTATACCCAAATTCCAGCCCTCAGCTTATGTAAGTGTAAAAATGGATCCCTATATTTTATAATAACAAGACTCGCTATTCAATTCAATATGTGAGAAGCAGCATTTTGGCATTCTTGGATATTTTTTTTTTAAATGCTTAAGAACCACTTGTGCAGTGCAGTCATTCTTGATTAACCACATATTCTATTATTCTTTATTTTTGGTTTTTGTGCAGAATTTTAATGGTAAGTTGTGGCCACTGGTGCAACTAGGAGAACATGTATGCCTTTACCACCGTGTGAGCAGTAGAAAATAATTCAAAGGTTCCCATGCTTATTTTTGCATCTACTTACAACCCTACAAGAAGCATTGCATCCATGCCAAATAGTAATAGCATGAAGTTCTGTCAAGTTTTCCTCAGACATGAAGGAGAGTATTAGAGCAAAATGCACTGAAGCGACAGAAACGAGAGAGGAAGAAACAAAATAGGTGGAAAAGTACAGACACACACCCTGATTTTCAGCTTGTTCTGCTCTCATTGTGTTTGTGAGAGCAGACCTGTGTGCATGTGTGTGATTGTGTGTGTGTGTGTGTGTGTGTGTGTGTGTTTAAATACATATGTGTGTGTGTGTGTGTGTGTGTGTCAATTTGTTGGCCTGCTTGTACATCTGCGTGTATGCCTCAGGCCTTTTTTCCAGATCAAGGCCTTCATGGTCTCATCTTGATGAAGAGAACGTGACAGCCAATTAGCTCACACTAAATTTATCTGACTGTGTGTGTGTGTGTTTCCCAATCAATGTTCATGTTTTATCGGCAAAGCCATTACTCATTTCATTGAGAGATTGGTGCAAACAAGAAGCCTAAAAAGTAGGGAAATGTGTAATTTATGATGAAGTGAAATCTATCAGATTTACTGACGTGTATCAACACTTTTAATTTACACTCAGAAACAGAAGTAAAACGTAATTGGAAATTTCAACAAATAATTGTTTATATATTCCTTCTTTATTCATGAATGTTAAAATGTGAATTTTAATGCAAGCTATATTACATTCTAATTGCAGTTGCTCCAGGCATATCTTGTAAGAGATTCACTGAAATTATTGTGTGATCTGAGTTAGCAAATGACTGTTTTCAGCTACCATAAGGTATGTTTATACAGTACATCTGTTTTTAGTGGCCTGTGGGCTTTTCTTAAAGTAAATAAGAGTCTAATGTGTGTTTTTCATCTTAGCCTTCTATTTTATTTTTTCTCAGTAGGTCTCAGTGTGAGTCTCTAACTGTCCCAAAGTTTACCCACATGCTGTAGGAATAACATGAAAGATATTTAGAGCTGTCAGAGCAGGAACAGCACAGCTGCAATTCATAAAGCTAATCATGGCTGCATTGTCCTCAGGTGTACCAGTTCAAGAGCAGAGTTTACAGAGACACTTATATGAAAAAGAGCTTTGTGTGCTTTTGTCCCTTTGTTTCCCTATGTCCTCACCTGAAATGGGTCTAGTCTGCTCATTTTGGCATGCGACATCAATTATGACATCCCCTCTGACGAAACAGATCACAAAACTCACAGTTCGGATCGGATGACGGATTAAAGTCACAGATCACGGATAATTTTTCGGATAATAAAAATATATAAAAGGAGTGAGAAAAATAACTTTGTTTTCCATGTGTTATTTATTAAAGAACTTAACATAGCTTGTCGCATAATGTCTACACATTGTTACAGCTTTGTCCACCAAACAAGCAAACAAACACATAATGTGGCCCTTGCTACACACTGAAGCTGGCTTCATTGTGGTACACCAAGGTCCTGTCTGGTTCATGACATGTCTGGTCCAGTCTTTTACTCCATGACTGTAGGAAGGCTGGTTTCAGCAATTCACCTGTCGAATGATTAGTTAGTGCAATGTATTTTATTAATAAAGTTTTAAGTTACTCTTACTGTAAGTCATTTTACAGAGCATGTACTGTATGTGGAAAGGGTCAAGCAATATAACAAGGCAGAAAGTTACAGAGGGAAAGAGTTTGAGTATGATTCTTTTTTTACCGGGTAAGTGCAGGCACATGTTAATCTGCCAAACTCAGGCCTAAACGCCAGATTAGAGGCGTTTCTGTTGATATGGAAAATATACTTGTAGGCCTCAAGATGTAGCAGTGCAGCTGCAGTTTAATCCAGAAGGACGGGAAGGAAAGCTTTGACGAAAGCTAAATCTCAGTGGAGCAGAGCGAAGTTGCGATAGTGGCCTGGCCCAATACAAACTAACAAATATACTGTTAAGTTGGCAAAATTTGTGGAACTACAGATCCCATAATGCATGATGACGTAAACAGGAAGTGTAATGTCACTATATAGAGCAGGATTTTCAAGCAGGTTGTGGAGTTTTTGCGTTTTTTGTATGAATTCTAAGCAGATTTATTTGTGATGGACATTGGAAAGTGTAGCCCCCCCACCCCCTCTTCAACTCTTTAATGCTTTAAGATTTGCAAAGTCTTAATCAATTTTATCAATTTATAAACACTCCTCCTTATCATTTTTAAATGCTTAATTGGTGTAAAAATGCTTAACACTTTACAATAAGGGTATATCAATCCAGATTATTTTATGCAGTAATAAACATGAACTAACAGTTCATTGAGAGTTAACCAATGTGTATAGTAATCATTTACTATTGGTGTGCATGTTAACAAAGGTATTACTTTATAAATTATGTAATTAATAATTTAATTAACATGTATGTCATCAAGTGCACAACTAAAGCTATGGGTAATGATTATCCATTATCCATCCTCCAACTTATGACTCGTTTTTGTTAAAGGTTGAGATCAGTGAACACACTCCACGCGTAGTTCAGTTTATCACATTGGTAAAACAGGTGGGGGAGTGAATGACAAATCCGTCCATCCTTCCTTCATAATACAGGAGATCCCTTGATTAAAGCACTTAACCTGAGCAGTGATGCCCTGCGGCTCAAAAAGTGTAGCGATAGTGGGGCTTAAAAATAGGCCTTTTTGGCTCTCGGTAAAATTGTTAGTCCTCTACACATAGAGGGTTATTATTTAAATATAATGGTCACTTTATGTCTGTAACTTAATAAAATACCCTGTTCACTTTTGAATGATATGGTGTAAATCAGTGTAGCAAAAGTTTCCAGCTGCTTCTTTGAATATGGCAAGAAATAAAGTAAAAGACAAGCAACATATGCACATAGGTGGGTTAAGTTATTTAGTCCAAACATTTCTCCAGAAGGTTGTACAAGCTAAACCTCCTGGGGGCATTGAGTTAAAGCCGACACCTGGCCAGTGTTTGCTAAGACTCCGAGACCATGGCACACTTTTTCGTTCACTGCCCCAGTTTTGTGGTTGTTTTGTGGGGAGTGGCTTCACAGTCTGAGGTGGTGTTCATCCTTTAATTTGTTTATCTTGAAAATGCACTTCCTTTATGCGTCTTTGGGGAATTGAAATGACGAGCTGTTGAGCACACTACAAGATGACGGAGGGTTGGCACTTGTGTGTGTGTGTGTAATTTTTTAAAAGCAAACAAACAAAAAAACTTATTAAAATGTGTGTGGTGTGGTTTGTTTGTATCCTATAGGTGAGATGCTGCTTTTTAAACTAAAGTAAAATTTAATTTCAAGTGGATTTCAAATTAAATTTGTGTAACTTTTTCCTTACCTCCTTTCCTCTTTGTCTCTGCGTGTCCACGTCGCTCGCACCACCTCCCTCCATTTTTCTCTTTCTACTTTTTGTTCTCCATTTCCACCTCTCTCTCCCTCACAAACCGACACACACTCATTCCTGTCACTGTTTGATCAAACTCCGGCATTCACTTGATGACAGCTGAAAGCGCTTGCAGTAAATAAAAATAAAATGAAACAAGGGATGAATAAAATATGAGCATGATAATGAATAAATAAAGGTCTGAGTATATTAATAAGAATGAGTCAGCGGTATCAGATGAATAAAAACCAACACACGCCACCATCGCCTACGCGCAGAGCACTGATGAAAGGCTGAGGTGTGTGGGTTAGCAGACAGCCCTTCTATCTTTACCTCTCTTCTTGCTATCTCTGTTTCTCTACCTTTCATTTTTTTCTTTATTCTCTCATAACTTTATTGGCATATCTGCTTATCAGAAAGAACACTGGTTAGGCTGCAAAAGACAACTAATACAACTTGTTACATAACACATACCAGTACACCATAATACATTCATATCTAATAATTTGGTTTGGTTTGCATTTAACATTATAAAAGAACAACCACTATATTTAAATAGGTTTTAAATAGCTCCAATTCTCATTGATGTCTCCCATCCCTCTGCATTTCCATCGCATCCATCTCCCTCCTCTCGGTCTCGTCACGTCTCTACCTATCTTTTGATTCATTCTGTCTCTCTGAAAGTTCATCTGCTTGTCTCCCTGTCTCTCTGTGTCATTCCGCTCTTTGGAAAAATCAGGTGTCGAGCAGGGCACCGTACTTCAACACTATATAGAAGTGCTGAAGTGGGTCGTGGTGTTTAAAAGTTTAGAGTTGTATCAGAGAACATTTAAAGTCAAAACAGCTAAAAAAGAGGTACCACCCTACATAAGATATTTTGCTAAAGGGTTTATAAGTAGTAATGGAAGCACCAGTCAGGTAGATTTTTCCAAACCATCCAAATATATTTGTTCTCCTCTGTAGCTTCTCATTTTTAGCCAGTACTGACTGTCGATCTTAGTGCCATCATGTGACTATTCACTGAATGATGAGAAATGTGAGATGCCAGCTGGAGGTCACAGCTCACAGGTTACACCTATAGGTCAATACATACTTTAGCCCAAATATGAAATTAAAGGACATTTTGTAACTGGCTCATAGTTTGAGTTCACCCAGCCATCTGAATGCAGTGCCTCTCCTCATACGCCACCGTGGGCATTCCAAAACAGGCTGATCGCCGTGGCAACGGGACAGAGCGGTGGTGATTGGCCAAGATCATTATCATTCCTGTCAGGACAGGTGTGAGCGCTCTCAGTTAAACTGGCTCTTGATTGGTTCAAACTGCCGGGAGGCCAACAAATCCCTAATCAGACTGTTAGCATATGAAAAAGAGAGGCGAGATAGAGGGAGCAGGAGGAAAGGAGAAAGGAAGAGCGAGAGAATTGGAAATGAGAATGATATCAAGATATTTGAAAACAGCTCCAATGCCACATCAGCATGCGCAAGACTACGCACACACACACATGCAACAGTATGCATGTGGGGGGTGGGGGTGGGGGGTGCTGGGGGTGGCAAGCCACACAGTTGGTTAAACAAGACTGACATGTTTAGGAATTTAGTTGCTACTGGTATCACCAATGCTCAAAACAGATTCACTCAAAGAATTTAGCCAACACAATGATCCTACAAAAATATGTCTGTCTATAAATGTATTATTTATCATAAGCACACCTCTACACGTATACTCATGCATAAATAAACTGGAGACTGTTTTACATCACACACCACCAGCACCACAAATGGTGCACACACATGCATGTATGAAGTAGCAGTCTAATACACATTAATACAAAACACACACAAAAAAATGAACAAACACACAACGGCTGCTTCTTTCAGGGGAGAAAGTGAAAATGAAATATAGTTCTAGTCATCAGATACCTTCTCGCATGGATGTCACCAGTTAATGCCTTTCTCTCTATTTCTGCTCCTTTCCTTTCGCCTCTTTCTCCCTCTGTGTCTCCATCTCTGGCTTTCAGGCTGCCAGCGTTGACACCCGGAGTAATATCAAGAAAAACTATTTTCACTTTGATGTGTGCGTGTGTGTTGGTGTGTGTATGTGTACTCTACTTGTTGTGTGTGGAGAGTTTCTGCGTGGGTGCATGAAAGGTGTGAGGTGTGTGTGTGTGCATATGTGTCTGTGCTCACAGCGCACGTGAGTGCTGTGTGTCAGTTCTTGCACGTGTGGATGCCATGCAAGTTCATCAATAAGCAAATATGTGTGTCGTATCTGTCCATGCACATGTGTATTTGTCCACATGGTGTATGCATGAACTTATAATATGCCTGAGACAGAAAGAGGGAACCCCCATGGGAACCTGTTATCTGTATCCTGCATAGCAAAACACTTTCTGGAGCAAAAGCGACAAGAAGAACTCGCATTCAGGGGCTGGATAATCAGAGGGATGAAGACCACAGAGTCAGGTCCTTCTGAGCACCTGAAGCCAGACTGAACCTACACCTCCTCACCAAAAGAGGCAGTCCAACCTCGCAGACGGCAAAAGTGAAGGTAGAGAGAGAGAGAAAAATGAGGGATGTAAAAGATGGAAGAAAGGAAGCAAGAAATCAAAATAAGGGAATGGAGATCATTAAGATGAGGAAGGAAATACAGGCTGAAACTAAAAGCAGAAGTATAGAAAAATATTTAATACAACAAAGAAAGAGATGGGAATAGGTGCTCTATTGGATTCATATTAAGTTACTGTGGAAACAGTTTGAGTGACAGTGAACTCATTGTCATGTTCAAGGAAACAGTTTGCGAAGATCTGAGATTTGTGACATGGGCCTGCTGGAAGTAGCCATCAGAAGACGGTACACTGTGGTGATAAAGGGATGGTAAGCTCAGGTAGGCTGTGGCGTTTGAAAATAGAGAAGAAAGAAAATATTCCCCTCACACCACTATCCCACCACCACCAGCCTGAACCTTTGAAACAAGGCAGGATGGATCCATGCTTTCATGATGTTTACGCCAAATTCTGACCCGACCATCCGAATGTCGCAGCAGAAATCGAGACTCATCAGACCAGGCAACGGTTTTCTAATCTTCTTTTGTCCAATTTTGTTGAGCTCGTGTGAACTGTAGCCTCAGTTTCCTGTTCTTAGCTGACAGGAGTGGCACCCGGTGTGGTCTTCTGCTGCTGCAGCCCGTCTGCTTCAAGGTTCCACACGTTGTGCGTTCAGAGATGCTCTTCTGCACACCTCAGTTGTAACAAGTGGTTATTTGAGTTGCTGTTGCCTTTCTAATAGCTTGAACCAGTCTGGCCATTCTCCTTTCACCTCTGGCATCAACAAGGCATTTTCGCCCACAGAACCGCCCCTCACTGAAAGTTTTCCCTTCATCGGAGCGTTCTCTGTAAACCCTGGAGATGGTTGTGCGTTAAATTTCGCAGCAGATCATTTCTGAAACACCCGTCTGGCACCAACAACCATGCTGTGTGTATGGGAAAATACACCCCTGGTGTTAAAGAAGGCCTGCAAGCTAAAATTGTCCACATGTGTGTCGTTGTATGTGTCTGCGTGGGTGGGTGGCAAACGTGTGTTTGTGTGTGTGCCACAGTGAACACAGTGTGTGTGAGCAGCAACATCCATCCATCACACTTACCAGCTGGCCCTCTGCATGTCGGGGTCTTTTTCTTTCACAAAAGCACACACGCAGTTTTGGAGATGTTGTACCGAGTTCCATGTACGTCCAAATGCCTGTTATTCAGCAAGGGTTCGTGTGATGTTATTCTTTATCATTTATTACTTCTAAATTAGGTATGGTCAGCCATGTGCCGCCGAGACGCAACAGTCTGCAGGTTGTGGCACGCAGATTAAAAGCGTGGTGACAACTCACAGGGCTAGTCGGTGAACAACTGTATCGGCAAGCTACGACTAACATGCAAGCAAGTCACTCACAAGCATCAGGATATAGGATACAGTAGCATCCCAAGATTTGTATTTACTCTACTGTGCTGGCATTTATACACCATTGCACTCAATAAAGGCTCTCAGAATAAGCCAGCTCCCTAAATATCACTTAGCAAACTGAACATCATTAACCTGACCGTGTGTTAACACAGTCTATTGAAGAGATGTATTCGTACCATGGACTTAACCGTCTTAAACACCGTGCCTCGTTTGTGAAGCACTTTGTAAATGTAGCAGAGTTTTGTTAAAGGTCAGCGCTGTCGAGGCGGTTTGCTATTAGTCACCGATTCACATTTGCATGTCCAAGTTCACCAAAGTTAACCTCAATTGAAAATATAATTGCAGGGATTGAAGAAGAACTCATCAGTGAAATTTTCTGTTGAGGTGAGAGGTTGGAATTAAAACCTGCAGACTGTTGGTGAGGTCTTGCTTCCGTTTCATCTAAGATAGCTGACTTTGACACCGCAGACTGGGGTTCGCTTCCTGCGTCCAGCTGCATTGTCTCTTTAAAATGTTTAAAAAGTCAACGTGTCATGTCTTGTGCTCTAAGTAAGCATTGACTTTTCCAGTATCAAACCAAGTCCACTATCTTCCCCAAAGCTTTACAAAGCATGTTGAGTTGCCTTAATAAAACCATAAAAATGTTAACATGCATTAGTTGCCAGAAGTGAATATTGCAAGAAAATCAACACTTGCTGATAAGTTTTGCAGATCCATGAACATTTCATATTGACCGTGAACAGTTCATTACAAACGTTTCCTCATGACACTGATGAAAACATAATCCAGATGGCTTTGTGTTTCCTACAACACGTGTTTGCCAATGCAAATGAGTTGTATATGCACATAATGTTAAGGCCATTTGTAATCATTTGTTGTTTGTACCTATCATTTGTCACAGATGTGGCTTTGAGAGAATACCTGAACCTCCTCTATACAGTATACTGTGCATGCCTGGATATCTCTTCCACTGTCATTGGCCTCTTGATCAGATTTTTTTGTTACCTAACTTGCAAGAAATCAATTTCTCCATATATCTATGACATTGGCAGCAAGCCAGGAAGTTTCTTTTTTTGTTGTCAGTCAAGGTACTTAGATGATTAGACATTATGATTAACAGTGGTTGTTGCACAAACCCAGCAGCAGCAACTAATACAGGAGTACAGACACACACCTCGGTAATTTATGAAACATTTGCCTGGCTATAACAAACACGTCTTGACTCTATTTACTGCAAGTTAACCTTTTCTGTCTAACGTTCTCGACCCTTGCAGAGTTATTAGAGAGACACCAGTAACTCCAGAGCTGGTGAGAAAAAGACAGAGACAACTCTTGACACAGGGAAAGTCAGCGATTGAGAAAGACAGACAGATAGACGGATGAATGGATAGCTCTTTAGTAGCTGTCACAGTCAGTCAAACCTGTAATTGATGGGATGGGAATTTAACTGAGCTAATCAAGCTCTTTAAATCTGAAGATGATTCTCCTAATTAATGTGTTTCAGACAAATATAAAGTGTGATCTGACTATAAGTGTTTAATTGCCAAATGGCCACTACTTATTTTAGCAGAAGGAAAAATTCTACCTGATGCCCTGATGTTGTTTACTGTTTACCTTGAGGAGAGGACAAGCCGCTCATTTGTTTTCTGCTAAAATCAATTTGGACTATTAGGAAAACCTATTCATCGCGTAAGAAGGAATTCAGCAACAATTTCATAATGGTCATCATCTTTGTTCTTTTAACCTTGACATGTTTTATTGCTCATCTGGCGTTACACTCGAAAAATCCACTGTAATAAGTTAAATTCTAAAATGTCAAAAGGACATTGGTGTTTTCAACTTTCAACCCTTTTTTCAAATTTCCTGTGAGGCCGACAGTTTGCAGACATGAACCTTTAGGTTGACGGCAACAATACTGTTTGAAAATATTGAAATGATTAAAAATGACCCCATCAGATAAGTATAGTTTAATAATTTGTGGTGGTGTAATCACAGATATGTAAATGTAAAGTTAAGACTGGAAAAAGTAAAATTGAATTAAAGTCACCTCGTGTCATTCGTATTCATTCTCCAGCTTGTTTTTGCCAGGCTCTCTTGTTTCTGTCTCTGTGTCTCTAGTTAACTTTATACATTATATAGCTTTGACCATCTGTTCTTCCTGTCAATTAAATTGGTTTAAAAGATTGTACTAAATTTAAAACACCAATTCATTATTCATTATCATTATATCGTAGGATCTGTAAAATGAACATCTCCTGCAATGCTATGATGGTTACATTTGATGCAGTTAAAGATATCTGTGAATTTGGTGAACTGACACTATAACATTTATCATCTAGTCTCTGATTCATTTCAGTTCTCAGATTTTCATAAAACAGTTGTATTCCTCAATTTTTATCAAATAAAAACATGACGCCCTCTTAACAATAAGGAATAAAAACCTCCCCAATGCAATCACTTCTTTCCATTCATGTATCCACTTGTTTGCAACTTTCACTTTCATTATAGGTTTTTAAAGGGGACGTTTCAAAGTCTGTTACTACTGCACGTGAAAAACATTGTATCAAGCTGGTTGTGGCTCCATAGAGAGCTACATGGAATCTGATAAATAGCCTCAAGTGATGTTGCTTGAAAGGTTTGGAAATGAAATAAATCTGGGGGTGTGGAGTTAAAAAAGGAGAAGTGAGCTTAACAGACCTATTTAGCTCTCTCCTCATTGAGGCTAGCAGCTTGAGGCTACATTAGCTGCCCCGAATGAATTGTCTGAGGTCAATTTGCATTGTGGGTGATATAGGTGCCGGGCTTTGCCAAGGAAGAATAATGTGGGGAATATAAAAGCCGATGGGCTGCAGCAGCTTTACGCCACTTCAGTTCACTAAATCCACGCAGCCATCTGAAGGCAGCCGGACAGATATGTTGATAAATCTGCAGCCTCTCATTTGACAAGTGCCGTGCCGGAGCGCAGTGCCATCACGCACAGCCGTCAACTGTGTTTACCTTGATTTAATCACGTGCTAATGACACCAGGCTGCTACAAAATAACCACACACGTCAGACAGGTCCGTTATAACTCTGTATTCTGCCCATTAATGCAGGAGACGTCGTATTATCGGGGCTCATATCATTACACTAATAAACTGTTAAAAAAAAACAACCACACCATCTGCCGTTGGCAGCAGATTTATGGTAATATGTGTTCACATTGTGCCGCCCTGCAATATGATTTCCTGGAGAAGCCGATTCTTCAGTTGTTGAGCTGTTGTCTTCATGCATCACTGTGATTGGCACCGCTGTTTCAGAGCTATGAGACCTGTGATGTGACTGGCTGGGGGTGTATTCATTCATAACCACGCCCTGCGGATCTGTACACCACCTCACCCAGCCCTTTTGCACGTAGCAAAAAAGCAGATGTGCATGGAGACGCCTATGCAGTCTGTGCAGCCAAGCGCTACTAAACTTGTCGTTGCACAATTACAATAGGGCCCTAAATGTCTACTTCAGCTGCCTTGGTTTTAATGTTTAACATCCACCTGGGAGGCTGACAGTGTTATAGGAGTGGCATTCTAATTGAATACTCTTTTAAATGAATAGTGATATTTTAGCTAAATATGCTCACTCACTTTTTTGCCAAGAGTTGAGATGAAACCAGGAGGCAGTAAGCCTAGCTTAGCATAAAGACTGGAGAAAGGGGAAACAGCTAGCCTCGATCTATGCCTCGATCTATGCCTCTAAAGCCCACTAACTGGACACAGTCTTGTTTGTTTGATCAGTACACAAACATAAAAGTAAAAATGGCAATTTGTGTAGGAGGTATTACAGGCTGTAACTATTTTTACACGACCAACAGTTTATCCATCTGTCAAGCACTTTTGTGTGGTATCTCTGCTTGTTTCCTGGCAATCTCAGACTCTGGGAAGTCACCGCACGTCCTGCCAAGAAATTATTACAGTATGTAACTCATTGTAAAGGCCCAACTTGTTGTTGTTTGTTTGTGGATTTAATAAACCAGATACGACTTAGCCAACTAGCTGTTTCACCCGATTATCTGTCTTTATGCTAAGCTAAGCTAAGCTAACTGTCTCCTCGCCCCAGCTCTATTCTTACTGTAGAGTTGTGAGAGTGGTATCAAACTTGAGTAAGAAAGAACCACATAGAACACTGTGTGTATGTGTATGTATGTGTATGTATTTGTCTGCGTGTGTGTTTGTGAAAGTCATTTACAGTAACAATATACAGGTGTGGCCTCACTATGTGTATTCTAATGTTTGTGCATGTACTTTTACACTCTTTCATGTGTGTGTGAGTATGTGTGAGACACTCACTGGGCAGCAGTGGAAGGCTCTAGCTGTGAGTCTCTAGCTTGCTCTGCCACAGTGAAGGTGTTTCATTATCATTGGTTAGCGCGCGCAGCAGGTGAGATGGAGATCGAGAGAGAGGCAGAAGTGAATGAGATGACACAGCTAAAAAAATCTTGAAGGATAAAACCAGTGTTATTTCATTTTAATCATCTTGGCTGCCCCGTCATTTCACTGCACACAGTCAGCAGAGTTGGAGACAATCAAAGGTTTTTTCCACACTGGATAAACATAATGCATCCTTTATAATTATGACCAATTGTTTTTATATCAGTTATGTTATGTTCTGCTTACTGTCAACTATCTGAGGAAATAATCCCTCATCATTTATTTGGACGTTCATTTTAAAATACAGTATGTTTTCCACTCTCTGGTTTGTTTAAAAAAACTGTCAAGAATTAAATGTAAAAATATCTAAAAACACACTGTATGAATGAAGAATGACTCTGAGAATCTAAGCTAATCATTAGAAATTTAAATTTTTAAATGACAATGGTTCTTCTTTAACCAACAACGTTTCAGCATTCCACATTAAATATCAGTATTCAAAATGCCCAAAACTAGACTGCCTGAGGCACTTTATTTAAAAAAACTGAGAAAACTAACCAAAAGACCCAAGCAGTGGTTGGACTCCGGTAGCTTTTAACAAGCAGATATTTTTTTTTGTATTGCAAGCCACATTTGCAAAGTATTGAAACCAACTAATGCTTTTGTGGGAACAGCATAAGCTGGCCAAATAAATGTCAATTAGGAAGGATCTTTTAGATTTTACATCTCAAGCAATTAGCTGATCCTGATCTTATTCAGAGAGAGAGAGGCCAGAGAAAGGAACTAAGATAAATAAGAGCTGATAAGAGATGCAGAAGAGGTTTTGGCAGTAGCTCCTAATTGTTTGTGATGCTCTGGTAAATAACTTGTATGGCTGCACTGACTGTAAGCCACTTCAGATGAGAGCTTCAGTGAAATGTCTTAAATGTTCATTTTAATCGGGGCAGGCCATAGCAAAATAGTGAGTTACTGATTTGTACTTAAGATAAGTAAACCTACTCTACTTCTTCATCCAAATGCAAAGGTTGTTGTTGCGACCACATAGTCACTTGAGGTAGAAGGCTTATTTGCTTTCTTACTAAGAGTAACTATGTGTTAAGTGTGCACCTGAAGCAAGGAGACAGCTAGCTTAGCTTAGCATTAAAACTGGAAATAGGGGCAAACAGCTAGCCTGGCTCTCTACAAATCTCAAAAACACACCTACCAACACCTTTAAAGCACATTAATTAACACATTATATCTCCTTTGTTTAATCCGAAAACAAAGACATACAAATGAAAATGTTTGGTTTTCAGGGATTTCAGGGAACTATTTGTTGGTATGAACAACAACCCGGCGCAGTGACTTACCCGTCCCGTTGCCACAATGAGGCTGGTAGTCAACTAGCAGAGAAGCTGCGTTGATGTGTGGATGAATAAAATTTTGTTTGGTCAAGGAATAGCTCCTTCTAGCTCCAGCTCTGTATTTAACAGCTGAACTGAACGTCTGGAGTAGTTTACTTCTGACTATCAGATAATCCTATTTAATTGGCACTGAAAAACAATAGGTCTCAAGAATCACTTATATTTCAGTTGTTAAGTACTTTGTAACTTTTCTTTTGAAAAGCGGTCATTTTAAATGAGTCTTTACTTATTTACTGATCCCCACCCTCTGGCAAATAAATTCCACCATTACACCTGGTCTTTTTCATATCCAATGACAAGGTTTTTTGCTTTCTGGAATATCTGCCCATAGCGAATACACTGTGGTTAAGGTATGGTTGAGGTCAGGCAACTAAAACACTTGGTTAAGGTTTGGGTCTTCTGCATGAAAGTCTATTGCTTTACACCAACGTCCACCATCAAAAAACTCCACACTTATTCCTGCATTGGTACTGAGCGTTGGCATACAGTGAGGTGCGGATTTGTCCAGTATCAACAGTATTCCTTAACTCACTCACTAGCTTGTTGGGAGCTCTCTAGTAGGGGCTCTAAAGGGTTCTGTTAGCTCCTCTGGTATTCTTCACATTGTGCAGTAAGGATTGCCTCCCTTAAAGCAATGTTACTGTATCAGATTCTCAGACAACACTGCCATTGTTGGCCTAATGTATAAAGCTTTACCATAGCTTACTTCTCTTGGATAAAGACATTTCTGCACTAGTATGAGGCAAATTCTCTTGTGATGAATGTAAAGAACATGGAGGAGATGGTTTTTGACCTGTGTCAATGTGGGTTCCATCCATCCATCCATTGCACAGGTTGGGGTACATGATGATAATACTCTTAACTGGGGGGTTGAATGTCACTGCTCCATAATACACAGACCAGAGCTCTATGTTTTCTAATTTACTATGCTGTGCAAGAAAGTGCTATTAGGTATGAAATTACTGTACTTACTGTGAAAATGAATCACTTTAGCTCATATTTGAGCAGTCTCTTACCAGAGAAGTTCTGAAAAGAGTGTCTGACTCAACTCATTTTCTTCACACAGAGTCTCAGCTTTCACCCACTGGCACAGGCTAAATTGCTGTAAGTATACATTTCTGCCTACATGTACGAGTACTTTAAATGCTATTAAGTTAAGGCATTGGTTAGCGAATCAGAATGCCTAAAATGACTGTGGGGGAGAGTACTGAGATGATGGATGTGTTGCATGTTAATAAAGCTCCTTTTAGGCATTTTTCTGCCAACATACACTGAACATTGTTCCTGGAGGAAAGTTTAGTAAATAAAAAGGATTGAACGATTGCAGATTTCTTTGTCACAGACTGCCAAATCATATTTTTAATCCGTCCTTTAGTCTCAACGAGGAAAGAAAGTATGTTTCCTAACAGTTCTGAGGAAGGAACAGCAGTCAAATCAAATCCAAATGTGTGCATCCAGATATTTTAATGTCTAGTGTATGTATACGTGTGTTTAAGGTTACAGACTTAGCCCTTCATGCAAAATATCCTTGCAGCATGGCAGACAGCACAGTACATAATGACAGTAAACTGTGACAGTCAACAATACATAAGCATAAACAAAACAGCATTAATTAAAACCATAAAAGAGCAGCAGATTGAATGCCCTGGACAGTGAAGAATCCGTAAATCACAGTGTGTGTGTGTGTGTGTGTGTGTGTGTGTGTGTAAGAGAGAGAGAGAGAGAGAGAGAGAGAGAGAGAGAGAGATAGTATGTGTGTATATGCACCCATCTGTTGTGCGGCTACCACAATCAAACAGAGGAACCACTGTACAATGTCCTGTTGGCTGCAAACATGGCTAACACCCAATCTTGTGCATTTGTGTGTGTGTCTGAATCTTGGCTTACACCTGTGACTGGAAGTAAGAATGCTTTTGTGGCTTTGGGTGAGCATACTACTGTGTGTGTGTGTGTGTGTGTGTGTGTGTGTGTGTGTGTGTGTGTGTGTGTGTGTGTGTGTGTGTGTGTGTGT